>JBBYHO010455566.1:0-24957 GCA_038382025.1 Adansonia gregorii
CCCCCCCCCCCCCCCCCCCCCCCCCCCCCCCCCCCCCCCCCCCCCTCCCCCCCCCCCCCCCCCCCCCCTCCCCCCCCACCTATCAACTTCCTTTTATTTTTTTTCCCTTACATTCTGCCAGCCGGTGTCTTGCTTTTATATTTTATTAAAAATTAAAAAAAAAAACCCTTTAATTTGTACATGTGGGAGGAAAAGAACAAACCTGCACGTTGTTTTATGTTTTTCCAAATTCTCTTATTTTATTTTTTTTAATTTGAAATACTTGCTCTTTTTCTTTTTTTTTCCTTTTAATTTAGATCTATTAATTTTAATCTTGATCTAAAAAAATGATAAATAACTCAAGTTCAAATTCATCTTAGCTCGATTTGATTAGAATAAGTTAATAGTTTGAAATTGATTAATCTAAGTCTGAATAATAATTTGAATCTGAAATAATTCAGATTTAAAATGATTTGAATTGAGATAATTTGAACCTAAATTGATTCAAACAATTAGCTTACAATGATCAAAATTCAGAATCCGATAAATCTAAATATTAAATCTAATTAAATTGACTTGAGTGTTAAAAGTTAAACTTAATTAATTCAAATATTAAACCTGATTGATCCAAATCTAAGATGATATGAAACTGAGATAGTTCAAACCAGAATTGATACGAAACTTCAACAATCCAAGCCTAAAAAATGAATTAAAAATTTAAAATTTGAAATAACTTAACTTGAATGAACTTGATTCGAAAGCAATACAACTGACAAATCTAGTTTAAATATTTACTTTTTATTATTTTATTTACTTTTTTTTTATCTTTTTTTTTTTGTTTTACTAAGTATTATTCTCATTCAATGTGATCAGTAGATACGTTATAATTGATGACATCTATTAGGTACAAAATTATATGATTTAGATTGAAACTTGCATGCCTTAAAAGTGTCGGTAAATTTTTCACTAAATTTTATTTTAGCATATTATTTATCTATAATTTTTGCATTATATTTATATGCAATTCTTTATTAATAAATTTAACTTTAGATAATTTTTTTTTGAGAAACTTGATTTTAAGTTATATCATTACTTCTAATTTTATTTAATTATCAATTTATTTATAATTTAAACTAATATATATTTATTATCAATATAAAATATACTAAAATAAAAAAATTATCAGCGGTATAACGTGGGTCTTCCAGCGACATTTAATGGATTGGGGGAGCAAAAATATAGCTTTCAAAGCATCCGATGTGATGTGATACTTTCCTGTACTCGTTTTCGCCATTTTTTCATTTTCAATAATAATGTTGTCGTTCTTCGCCAGTGGGTTATTTTTCGATAAGCAAACTAATTGGAAAATGTTATGGATTGACTGTGAGATGAATTATTGGATATTAATAAAAGTAATTATATATATATAGTGTATAAATATGATGTATGATTAATATTTGAGGTAAAATAAAAATTTATTTTTATAATATTTACTTGAAGAGAAAGATAATCTAGTTTGGATAAGATATTCTATTTAAATTTTAAATTATCATATGAAATTTAAATTTTAAAATTTAAATTATAATATTATTTACATTTTCAGAATTTAAATTTAAAATTTAAAATTTGAAAAAAATTTATCATTCTAAATCTTATCAGATTATGTTTTAACATATATAAATAGGTGTAAAACTGAAGAAAGAAAAACACACAAAAAATTATTTTTCATTCTTCTATTCCTCTAGGCGTATGAGAGAGAATTTCATCACCTTTAATTCGTAGTCTTTCGGTTGTAAGTGCTAACAATCGCAACGTGATCAAAGAGGCCTAAGAGACATGTTACAAATACTGTCGAACACATTGGTGGCAGTCAATAAACGTCTTAAGATCAAATATTCAATCTTAACTCGATCATGTAAAATCTAACGTTTTAAATTTTTTGATAACATGTATATTTATTCTATAATTTTTGATTAAATTATTTAATTTATTACTGTATCGTTTTAATTATTTATTTATTTTGTAATAGTTCAAAGTTTACAATTTAAAAATGTTTATGATTTATTTTTATACTATTTAAAATAGATTTTAACATCGTAATTTATGTCCGATAATCTTTTTTTTGATAGTGGGTTTTTAGATTCTACTTTGTCGATTTTTAATTGACATTGATTTGAAAACTTTTATTATTCAGCAGACTTTATTATCTTCATTTCAATTCTGTTTTATTTTTTTTTGGGTTTTAATATCGTGTCGATTAAAAAATATATATTAATCATTCTTTTTGAATTTGCTCCTCGGCTTGTTTCAGGTTTGTCTTGTCTTTTATTTATATATATTTATTAATTCTTATGCATGATTCTTTGATATTGATTTGACAGTGTTATACTTTGGTTAGGTTTACATATATATATATATATATGTATATATATGTTGGTTTTGATTATTTTAATGCTTCACGTGGTTTCATGGCTATGTGAATTAGTAAACATTCATTTTCATTTTGGTTATGGCTTATTAATTTCATTTTTCCTTAATTTGGCTATATATTTGAATTATTTATTGTTTAATCTTCTCGGAACATAAGCCAATTCTGATTTAAGTTTTGTATTCTTAAATATTCATATTTGGTTTTTATTATCAGTGGATTGTTGTAATTCTGGAGCTACCAAATTTCTAGTAAGTGATTTAGCTGTTATTATTCCAATTTTGGTTTACTGATTAATTATATCCGTATTTGGATATTTTTAATCTGTAGATGATTTATCTTATTTTTGAATAAGTATTTTAAATCGTGATTAAGTTGATCTTATTATCATTGAATAATAGATGGCAAAATCGATTACTAGTAATGCAAGTGCGCCTGTAGCACAAGTACCTCTACATGCTACACATAGTGAGAGACTTGAGAAGTTCAAAGGTGTGAACTTCAAACGGTGGCATCATGAGATATTAATTAATTTAATCACTCCGGATCTAACTCGGGTGGAGGCCCCGATTCTTAAAAAATGAAAACCAAATAATACCGAGGTGGCCTTGGTGGATGCATGGAAATATTTGGATTTCCTATGCAAAAGTTATATCCTTAATGGACTAGATAACATGTTATACGTGCATAGTCCGATAAAAATAGCGAGAGAGCTATGGGAATCATTGGACGAAAAGTATAAAATCGATGCTGCCGACACGAAAAAATTTATAGTTTGTCGATTATTGAACTTTGGGATGGTGGACTCAGAAACTGTGATTTGATTAAGAATCGAGGAGGATATTCTTGATTTGGATAAAAAGTGTGGTGTTCAAACTACGAAGGCCGAGGTAAATGTTATTGAACATTTGCAAATGAGGAAACAAGTTGTTTCTAGTTTTTCCCAAGGCAATAAGAAAGCCGGTGTTAATAAATGGAATAATCCCAGACACTGTGCTAAAGATTGTTGTCAGAACAAAATTAAAAAAACTCAAGACAACCTAAATGTTGACAACAAGATTGAGCTTATGGCTGTTGTGACAGAAGTGAATATGGTGGAAAACCTGATGACTTGGTGGGTCGATACCGGTGCCACTCGTCATATATGTTCTGATAGGAAGAGTTTTTTTGAGTATAAAGAAGCTGCTCATGAAGAGCAATTATTTATGGGAAACTCTTCGGTAAGTTAAAATACAAGGCCGTGGGAAGGTGGTCCTCGAAATGACCTACGGAAAAGAACTAACCTTCAATAATATGGTTCATGTTCCTGAAATTCATAAGAATTTGGTATCCGACTCTGTACTGAGCGTGAAAGAATTTATATTGGTTTTTGAGTCTGACCAATTTATACTCACTAAAAGTGGGATGTTTGTTGGTAGAGGTTATCTATATGATGGGCTTTTTAAGCTCAACGTAATAAGTGTTGTAACGAAGAACGATGAGAGAAATAAAATGAGTTCTTCAGCTTATTTGCTTAAGTCTTTTAATCTATGGCATGGTAGATTAGGCAATATGAATTATAAGACCTTGCAAAGGATTAGCAATTTGGACTTGCTTCCGAAAATTCAGATTGATAAAAATTATAAGTGTGAGACTTGTGTGGAATCTAAATTTGCTAAGGCTCCTTTCTATTCAATAGAAAGACAGAGTGAACCTCTAGATCTAATTCACATAGATATCTGTGACTTAAAGTTCGCGTAAACTAGAGGTGGTAAAAAGTATTTCATTATTTTTATAGATGCTTGCACTAGGTATTGTTACGTCTATTTGCGAAAAATCAAAGACAAGGCCTTAGAAGCATTTAAACTCTTTAAAACCGAGGTTGAAAATCAACTAAGCAAAAGGATTAAGGAAATAAGAAGTGATAGAGGTGGCGAATACGATGCATCATTTAATGAGTTTTGTGTAGAACATGGAATTATCCATCAAACCATTGTTCCTTATTCGGCTCAACAAAACGGTATTGTGGAATGCAAAAACTGTATGTTAAAAGATATGATGAATGCTTTGTTTATAAGCTCGAGATTACCACAGAACTTGTGAGGGAAGGCTATTTTAATAGCCAACTATATATTAAATAAAATACCTCACAAGAAATTAGACAAGACATCGTACGAGTTATGGAAGGTTGGAAAGCTTCCTACAAATACATGAAAGTGTTGGGGTGCTTGCTAAGGTAGCGATTCCACCGCCTAAAAAGGTCAAGAGCGAACCTAAGGCTGTAGATTGCGTATTCATTGGATATGCAAATAACGGTGCGGCTTATCGTTTTCTATATATAAGTCGAACATTCTTGAGATTCATATTAATACGATTATTGAATCGAGGAATGCTTCATTTTTTGAAGATGTATTTCTCTACAAGAGAACATAAGAAAACAAGAATATAAAAAGAGCCCATAAGGACTTAAATAGTGATCCACAAGTGGATGAGAAAGAACAAATAAAACCTCGAAGGAGTGAACAGACTAAAGTACCGACTATTTATGGTTCAAATTTTCTAACGTATTTATTAGAAAATGAACCTTAAACGTTTAAAGAGGCTATGTCATCTCTAGAGGCACCATTCTGGATAGAGGCCGTTAACAATGAAATAGAATCCATCATGCAAAATCATACATGAGAATTGGTGGATCTTCCTCAAGGGCATAAGCTGTTGGGATCCAAATGGATATTTAAGAGGAAGATAAAGGCAGATAGATCTATAGATAAGTATAAAGCCTGGCTTGTAATAAAAGGGAGCAAGCAAAAAAAGGGCTTGATTACTTCGATACATACTCACCAGTTACAAGCATAGCATCCATTCAAATGTTAGTAGCTATTGCAGCTTTTAACGATCTCAATATACACCAAATGGATATTAAGACTGCTTTCTTGAATGGAGAATTAGATGAAGAAATCTATATGGAACAACCCGAAGGGTTTACAATTCCAGGTCAGGAAAAGAAGGTGTGTAGGCTTGTTAAATCATTATATGGTTTAAAGCAAGCACCGAAACAATGGCATTAAAAATTTGGCAAACAATGTTATCACAAGGGTTTCGCATTAATGAACGCGATAAATGTGTATACATAAAGTATATGGATAAATTATATATCATTGTTTGTCTATACATAGACGATATGTTGATCTTAGGCATTGATGATGAGATTATTAAAGCTACCAAATCATGGTTGACTAGTAAGTTTGATATGAAAGACATAGGTGTAGCAGATGTGATTTTAGGAATTAAAATTTCTAAATCACAAGATGACTTGGTATTAACTCAAGATCATTATGTGAACAAGATCCTTGAGAGTTTTAATAAAAATGATACAAGTATTGCCAAAACACCCGTGATGTAAATTTATATTTAAGGAAGAATACTGGTGACGCAATATCTCTAGTTAAGTATTCGCGTATAATTGGTAGCTTAATGTATCTGATGAATTGTACAAGACTAGACATAGCCTATTCAGTAAGCATACTGAGTAGATTTACGAGTAATCCAGGACAAGATCACTAGAAAATGATCATGAGAGTACTCTGATATTTGAGATACACCTCAAATTATGGATTGCACTATGTGAGATATCCGATTGTACTAGAAGGATACAGCGATGCAAATTAGATATCGGATACTAAAGACTCAAAATCTACTAGCGGATTTATTTTTACTATCAGAGGAGCTGCAGCGTCTTGGAAATCTTCTAAACAAACGTGTATAGCCAAATCCATGATGGAATCTGAGTTTATTGCTTTAGATAAAGCTGGAGAAGAAGTAGAGTGGCTTCGAAATTTTTTAGAAGATATTTCATGTTGGTCGAAACCCGTGCCGGTAATATGTATACATTGCGATAGCCAATCTGCAATAGGTAGGGCACAGAGTTGTTTGTATAATGGTAAGTCCCGACATATTCGTCGAAGACATAATACCGTGAGACAATTGCTCTCAAATAGGATTATCTCTATTGATTATGTGAAATCAAAGGATAATATCGCAGATCCACTCACTAAAGGTTTAATGAGAGAGCAAGTTTATAAATCATCGAGGGGAATGGGACTTAAGCCTATAAATTAAAAGTTATATAATGGCAACCCTACCTAGTTGACTGGAGATCCCAAGATCTAGGTTCAAAGGGACAACTGAATTATGTTAACTTAGTGAGAGTACTGAAAGAGTTAAACACTCTTACCCATTCTTACGGTAAATAGTGCTACTTGCAAAGGTGTTAGGCTAAGCTATGCTTTTAATGATTCTTATAGCTTGATAAAATCAAGTGGGGTATTGCAGAATACTCTTGATAAGAAATCACCTATGTGAGTGTGAAATGTGATCATTTCTATGAGAATTGATAAGGCTAAATTCTCTAGAGCACTCTTTGAAGCCAGAATGTGTTCGAGGCCAAAATGAACACAACCATGAGAACTAAAGGTAGTTGAAGAGGGGTTGTGTGACACCTATTGTCTTGGTTTACAATAAAGGTTGAATAGTTCAAGACATCAAGTTCACTAATTAGCCGAGTAAATCCGATAGTTGTCGCTGTGAAAGGTTCAAAGCCGAAAGCTACCTATCCTGATGCAATAACTTTTCAAGTTATTCTCTTTCATTCCGAGTCAGTTTTCATCTTTTTCGGATAATTTTCATTCATGTGCAGGATTATTGGATATCAATAAAGATAATTATGTGTATACACGGTGCATAAATACGATGCACAATTGATGTCCGAGGTGAATGATGAATTGTTCTTATAATACCTACTTGAAAAGGACGATAATCTAGTTTGGATAAGATATTCTGTTTGAATTTCAAATTGTTATCTGAAATTTAAATTTTAAAATTTAAATTATGATATTATCTAAATTTTCAGAGTCTAAATTTAAAATTTAAATTTTAAAATTGAAAAAGATTTTATCCTTCTAATTCTTATCAGATTATGTTTTAACACCTATAAATAGGTGTAAAAATGGAGAAAGAAAAACACACCAAAAAGCATCTTCCTTTATTCTATTCCTCTTTATTCCTCTAGCCATCGGAGAGAGAATTTCATCACCTTTGGCTCGTAGTCTTGCACTTATAAGTGCTAACAATTGCAACGTGATCGAGGAGGCCTGGGAGACATGTTGCAAATGCTGTCGAACACATTGGTGGCGGGCAATAAACGTCTTAAGGTTAGAGGTTTAACCTTGACTCGATCGTGCAACATCCGATGTTTCGAATTTTTTAGTAACATATATATTTATTTCATAATTTTTTGATTAAATTATTTAATTTATTATAATATTATTTTAATTATTTATTTATTTTATAGTAGCTCAAAGCTAACACTTACATTAGAATCCCAGTCAACAATTACAATTATTGCTACCGGATAAGGTCAAGAATAAACAAGATCATTTTTCTTAAAGAAAATAGAGTTAGAGCTCCGTACAGCTAGCACTCAATATATGCAAATACTATGTTTCTGGTTGGCAATTAGTTCCACCGACGCAAAGTGAGTTATATTGTCGCTAACTATATGTACTATGTTTGAGTGTTTTTCGAAACTTTGAATCATACAGGAAATAAAATGTCACTGGTATTCTTAAGGAACGCTCCCAACTGTTGTTTCGTTAAGAGGTATTGTATATGTATTGTATATATAAAGCATAGGCACAACATTAGATGGTGAAAGTCCAATGATTTCAATGGTAGAGGTTTGCTCGCTAATCTTCTTCTTCAACTTCTGTTTTCGTATTTCTAGTGCTTTGTTTTATTTTTAGGAAAGGCTCTACCTTGGCTATAATTAACTTTATTCTGTTGGCTGGTTGATTGATATCGTAAAAACATATTGGGCTTGGCCTGGCTACTGTTGAGCTGAGCATCAATGACATAAAAAATGAAATTAAAATGAGAGGAAGGTGACTAAACAAGGCATTTCTGTTGAGATAATTGATTAATCAACTAATTAGTTTATCTTGCTTCGCTAGGCACCTTAATCAACTTAGAGATGATTGAGATGTAAATGCATAAAATTGGCATATAGCATGGTCTACTTAGAGATATGTTATAGACAGATGTGTGTACTTAAAGAACAGAGGAGAGAAGGGAAAAGGAGGTAGGAAAGATTGATTGATTGATTGGTTGTTTCATGAATGAGCAGAACAGGGCCGAACAGAGCAGCAGTGGGAAGATTTGCAAGGGTGGATAATAAGAGCCTTCATTTTTATTTTTTATTTTTTATTTTTGCAAGTTGTAATGTGAAACCCTAGCAAGCTTAGGCTTAAGCTTCAGCTTTACTTAGAATAGAAGATGGAAATACCATGTGAAGCCTTTATTGGCAAGTTTTCTTTAATCTCGTTTGAACCTAAGTTTGATTCATTACATACAATTTTCAACTTAATTGACTGACCCCTAGGTTTTTCAATTTCAAAAAATTTTAGGGGAAGCTCCTTAGGGTAAGCTACCTGATGTGGTGAGCATTTATTTTTTAATTTTTAATTATTTTTATTAAATTTAATTATTATTTTTTAATAATTATTATTTTATAAATTATAAAATTTAATTTTTATACTAATAAAAATATATATTTTATTTTAAAATTAATTTCTTATTATTAAAATATAATAATTATTAATATACTCAAATAAATAACATAGATAATTTCAAAAAAATAACATGGAATGATAATTTTTACAAAAGTAAAAGCAGAAAAAATTATTCTAAATCAAGAATTAATAATTATTAAAATTATTAATAAAAAATTATAATTATAATTTAACTCAGTTTTTATTTACTGTTTTGCTCTTGTGTTGTGTTCATATGGAAGTCAATAATTTATATATATTAAAAATGGTTTTTAAAAATAATAAAATATTAAAAATATTTTTTACTAAATTCTAAGCTACTGTTTAAAAAAATAAAAAATAAAAAATATTTTATATTAAATATAAAATTAATATTATATATGTTCGGAATCAGCTCCTTTCGTAAGGGAATCGACTCTCCACAAATTATACATGATATATATATATTAAATCTCAAATTAATCTTGAATTATATTAAATACTTGATTAATATAAAAAATAATAAAAATTAAAAATATTTAATATTGAATCAAATTACTTTTTAAAAATTAAAAATAATATATAATATTATAAAAATAACATAATAATATATTATATGATACATAATATATAATAAAATATTAAAAATATTTTAATTAAAAATAATTACTAAATGTATGATTTTTTATAATTAGATGTACGACTTACTATAACTAGATGTACAACTTACTATAACTAAACGTAAAGCACAAATTCAAAGTAGTCGTGTTCATGTATGATTAACATCACTTTGAGCATGATTTTATTTATGCTAAAGCTAATTATTGTTATATAATGGGAGGATGATATTTCAAAGGAAATAAAAAAAAACTTGTAAGCAAAATATAAAAATATAGTTAATTATTCTTGTATAAAGAGATAATCATAACTCACTATCTTTGAAAATCTTTGTTTGGATAAAAATTTTTAATCCCCAATATTGCAAATAAAAAAAATAAATAGTATATATATATTATAATTGAATATATATAATTTATAATACATTATAGATTTGGTTATGTTTTTATGTAAACCTTTTAATATTTATATGTAACTAATTACATACGTTACACATATAGTAATATTTTTATGTAATTTGATAGTCTTGTATGTAACCTATTGCATACAAATATTACCTTTGAAGATTCTTTACTTACATACATTACGTATGTCAAAAATTACATACAAACATTACATAAACTGTAATATATATGTAATTTTTGTAATATTTAGTTGTAATTTTATCAACTAAAAAAAATATGAATTTCACATAAAATTAATTTTTCTCTTAATATAATAATGATTATTAGTAATATACCTAAATAAATTGTTAAACAAAAAAAAAATTTTCACTTCAAAATTTACTGCAGCAATTAATTATTCACACATATAAGTTTTTATATATGAAATGAAAAAATATTTGAGAAAATTATAGCTATTTTTTATAAAAGAATATTTTACATATATACATTACAAATATGCTAATATATTTATGTAATCTGATAATATTTTTATGTAATCTGATAATGTTGGTATGTAACAAATTATATACAAACATTACTTTTGAAGATTTTCTACTCACATATATTACGTATTTCAAAAATTAAATATTAACATTACGTAAACTGTGATATATATATATAATTTCTGTAATGTTTAGTTGTACAATTTTACTAACAAAGAAAAAATATAAATTTCACATAAAACTAATTTTTCTCTTAATATAATAATAATTGTTAGTAATATAACCAAATAAATAAACATTATCAAAATTAATTTTTCTCTTAAACCAAAAAAATTTGAAAATTTTTTCACTTCAAAAACATTACCAAAACTATAATATATTTACGTAAAATAAAAAATAAAGTATAATTTTTTAGAAATTATTTTTTTATTTATTAAATATAATAATATGTATGAAATTAATATTTTTACTAATTTTGGAAGACAAAAAATTTATATTTTTTTATTTTAATAAAATTTTGTTTTATATTAGCAATAATTATATTATATTAATAAAAAATTAATTTTATGATAAAATTTAAATTTTTTATTTGTTGGTAAAAATTACAACTAAAAATTATAAAAATTACACATAACTATTATAATTTACATAAATTATTAAGGTGCAGATAATATTTATATGTAAAATTTGTTATGGTTAGTGTATTTGTATAAAGAATCTTTGAAAGTAATATTTATATGTAATAAATTATATATAACTTTTACAAGATTACATGCAGAGATTACAATTTTACATGAAACATTACTAAAATTATAATGTGTTTATGTAATATATAATATACATGTGTATTCTGTAATGATTTATGTAATATATGATGCATATATGTAATTATAATAAAAATGCACAATACATATTTTTATCACATATGATAATAAACTTATGTAATAAATAATATAATTTATGTAACTTCAAAATTTTATGTAATACTATTTTCTATTACCTTTGCTAATATATTTATGTAACTAATTTTTATGTAAATATAGTAAATTTATGTTTCACAATTTTTATCACCTTTTATCATAATTTATGTATTTTATAATATATATATATATATAATTGTACGAAAAATATGTAATACTTATTTATATTACTTATGCTGATAAACTTATATAATACATAAAAGTTTTATGTAAATATAATAAATTTATGTATTACAACTTTTATTGTATATTATCGTAGTTTATGTAAATAAATAATGTATATATATAATTGTAATAAAAATATGTAATACAAATTTATATTATTAATTACTAATTATAATAATTTATGTAATCTATAATATAATTTATATAACTATAATATTTATTTATAATTTTATCTTTTTTTTATAAATTATAAAATTTATGTAACATATAACGTATTTATCTAATCATAATAATTTTATATTATATTATATAATAATTTATGCAAAAAAATTATAATCAGTAAAACTGATTACAGGTTAAACTTTATCGTAATCTTATGGTAAGGATCTTATTTTAGAACTCCCCGTTTCAATTTCAGAAAAGGGTCAACCTTTGAAAACAAGACGTCTAATTTTATATATTTAATAATTTGTCTAAATATTAGTAATATTTGTATATATGTCATGTGCCTCGTCATCTGAATACTACACCGCTAGAAGTTGTATCATCAATTGAATTTTGTTTATCCATGTTATTAGGTCAGCACGAGGATAAAATTTTACAGCTGAATAGTAAATGAGACCCTCACCCTAGTGTAATACATAATGGTGTTAATTTCTGTTTGCGTTTAGGGTTTTTGCTTGATTGATGCTATTTTCATTTCGTTTCAACTACAAAATCTTCAATTAATCCAAAAATTCCGGAAAGACCAGAAGAGAAAGATTAATCCAACTATGATGACATTGAAATAAAATGAATATGATAAACTATTACATTTTACGTACAAAATGCGGTAAAGTAAATGCCATGGCCAACCCAACAGAAAGAGGCTTCCTAGTTCCTACTCTTGAGAGATCTGTATGTATCCTTTCTTATTATTACAAGTTACTACTGCAGTGTGCAGCTACATACATATATATATATATAAATGTAATTTATTGACTAGCATGTAGTACTAAAATGTAAAAGAGAAGAAAGAATCTCATCTTCAATTTCAACTGTATAAATAAAATACGAATAGATTGGGTCTTTTATTTTAATTATTTTTATTAAAGGCTGAAATGAGATTGAGTTCAGGTCAAGATCCACATGAAGACTGTTGACCAAGTTGTGAGCGCTAGAGCGGCAGCCAGGTATGTCCAAAGGAAGAGGACTGAACACTCCTCTTGACCCACATCAAACAGCTGGGTCATGGTACCTGCATTTATTTTTATTATTTTTATTATTATGAGGGTTTAGCTACTGCAAATACAATTAGTTACTTACTGCTTGTTTTGCTTGCTGACTGTATCTTTGTTCAAGAAGAATGTTAATGTTAATATATGAATGAAGCGATATAGGTAGCGTAGGCTAAGGCTACTGACCAATATTGGAGGCAGGTGGCAGAGTAAACTGAATCATCAACACGTAGCGAAACAAAGGGTCGGAGGGTAGGAAGCCAAGGTTCCCAGCTGCTTTAACAACCCAAATACCAATAACCGGGACTATAATGTATCGAACACACACCACTCCCACGATCATCAACGGTTTTATTCTCGACGACCGTAAACCTTCAATCAAGTTGGCTCCTAGTATCAGGGTGATACAAGGGATTGTTGCATCCCTGCACATTAATTAATTAATTATTTATTTAATGCTTTTACCCTAATTAACAATCATTTCTTGCCTTTATTAATTAATACAAAATTAAAGCTACTTGTACTAATGAATTATACAAGGAAGAAAGGGACCACGCCTATCTAAGCTAAACCAACCAAGTATATAACCATTTAAGGATTAATTTATGAGCTGAGCAAAGAGAGAGTACCCTAGCAGTTTAGTTGAGTCTTGGATTACACGTAGTGGGGCCCCCTCTCCTATTATAAGGGTTCTCAGCCACACCGTCGCTCCAAAGATGAATCCCAAAATCTGATAATCATACATATTAGTGCAAATTTCGTTTATATATATAATATGGAAATGGAAAACGATCGTATTGTGTCAATGAAAAACAAACAACATAACTGTCTATGTAGAAACAGACTTACTGCGCCAAGCGTTGGCGGTGACGTTAGCACTTCTAAAACCTGATGAAGAAACCCCACCACTTTAACGCAGAAGGATGCCTTCCCGTTTTGATTTGGGCTACTTTCGTCTTGTGATACATTCTGCAAGAACAGTTTTTTCAAAGGCCAAGAGGGATGGTCAATGAATGAGTAATGCGGTTTAATAATATCCTATTCCTATCTATGTGTCTCCAGCTTATTCCAAAAACCTTTTTTATTTTATACAAAAGACTACCCACTGCTTGGTTCAATGGATCTTCAACAGTCTTTGTTGCCGCAGTTATTATAGCAACTTCTTGCTCTTCACTTTCTCCCTTCAGAAGCACACTTTCGGCTGTGGCGTCCAAGTTTTTGTTGACTTCTTTTGAAACGAATTCTTTAGCTGCTTCAAGTGATTTGAATTTCACTGCTGAAGTTTTTATCATTTGGTAACTGATAGTCCAAATGTAGAAACCACCAAGCTGCATTAAATTTTAGCCAAAAGCATATATGATTCATCAGCCCTTCTGCTCAGTCTCAGAATTAATAAAATCAAACAGGGCTTAACTTAATTGCTAGTTCCTGGGGCCAAGTGCTTGTAGGTCAAAAGCTTGAAAATGGAAATTAAGAATCACATTACCGCCATGGAGAAAGATGCATATGAAAGTCCAATTGAGTTGCAAACATTACTATTCCCAAATGGGCTTCCGTCCTCATTACAGATTGCTGGGACAACTATAAGGAGAAGATTTCCCAAGTTCCCTAATTCATGAAGAATTAATTTAAGTACAAATATATAGTCAACTACTTGAATGCATAAATAAAACTGGACATGCAGATGTAGTGGGGAAAAAAGGACTTGAAGCGGCCTTGAAAGCTCTGTCAACCTTACCTGCCGAACATGTAGCAAGGATAAGACCTTCCAGATGGGGCTTTGGTCTCAGTATCTTAACTACAATCCATCCAAAAATTCCTCCCACTAGAAAGGTAATTCCAATGTTTACAGGCATAAACCACCTGTGAATTGATGAATGAACATTGAAACGAATCCACCTTATGTGCCAAAGTTTATATGCACTACATATGTATGTATTTTCTCTGTTTTATTTGCACGTTTGCGTTGTTTTTTTATCGGAAAAAATATTCTTCCTTCCTACAATTTCTTAAAGCCAAAAGAACATGAGACTGCTAGCATGTATTGCTGCTTAAAATTTCTTATTTTGTTATCTCATATAATAATTAGAGGACACATATATTAAATACATGTCTATAAAGAGAGAGAGAGAGAGAGAGAGAGAGAGAGAGAGAGAGAGAGAGAGTGAAGCATACATATATATATATGTATGTATATCCTACCATGAAATAATATCTTGGAGCGTGACAGTCTTGGCAAGACTTGCAAACATGAGCGAGGGGGTGAACACAACGAACACAAGCTGCGTTAATTACAGAACATATATTTTTCAGAGTTAAATACATATAAGATACCTAACAAAGAACTTAAGAACATGATTACGCACCGACCGAGAATCCAGCTGTTAAACATGCATTTTTATAATTTCACCAACATATATACACAACGAAAAGAGATTGTGCACGCATGAAAACGATTAATTAATTACATAGCACCTTATTCAAGGATCGCCGGGTGTCTGTTGGGAGGAGTTTGCAGTAATCAGTTGCCATGAAAGCGCCTAACAAGCTTATTCCAAGTACTTGCAAAATTGGCATGGAAGCCACCTCGAAGAGCGTCCAGAAACCCATGTTATTATAGCTTATAGAAGAATACTTATTGTTTTACCTTTAGTTTATAATAGATGAGATGAGACAGAAAAAATATTTGGTGTAGTGCTGCAGGGTTCTTTTAATTATCTGACCTCTCTCCCTGCCCTGTTTGTTGATGAGTATGTTTTTGTATTAGCAGGGAGCAGGCAGGGCAGTGGAGCAAATATCTGAGGCTAAAAGAACAGAAGAAGAGGAAAATCCGGCTGGGAAGTGAAGGGAAGGGAAGACAGGGGAGGGGGAGAGCATGCAAGATTACAAACTGGAGATGTCAAAACAAATTCAAACCCCGGAACATAAAAGAAGGAAAATTGGAGTAAAAGCTAAAGTGGGAGGGAGCAGCGGTAGAAGACATACGAAGAGGAAACATCGGTGAAGGTATCCTCAATTGTCAGGACCTTGAACATGCATTAGCGGGCTATTGGTAGCGGGTCAGCCTGCCCTTGTCTTCGTGCTGTTGCCAACTTTACGGTGCGCAAAGTAGTAAGTTCAATATTGGTGTTTAATTATTGTTTGATTTTGGCATTTGGAAATAGCGAAAGGAAACAGCTAGAATTATTAGGATGGATCAAGTTGAGTCGTCCTGAATCCTGATTGAGGAGAGCGTTACTTAGTGATCTTCTATTTTATTATTATTATTATTATTATTATTATTCTTATTATTATTGAGTACTCAAGAGGTATTTAATTCTTGTCATAGTTGAGAGAGAGAGATACCACGGACACTGACGCGATAAATAGACACACAATCCTAGTCCTACCGCACAATTAATTAAGATGAGATTCGGCTATCCTGTCCTGTGCTTTTGGGTTTACAGTTTATACGATTTTCTAGTGCAACTGCAAGCAAATCAATATAATTTACAGCCAAAAGAAATAATTTAATTGGTATTTATAAACATCATTAAATGTTATTTAAGTATCTTTTTAAAAAATTTTAATTAATATATTATTTTTACTAATTAAAACAAAAGACATTAATTTTACACTTAAATCGATAAAATATGTCATTTTAACGGACCCTAATAATTCCGCTGTAAAGCCAAATGCGTGAATGCAAATGCAAATGCAAAACAATGATTTATCCCCAGCCCCCGCCCAGGTATCCTAGAGCAGCTAGGAATTACCACTCAAAATAAATTTATTTCTCATATTCACTCAATTATAACTTCTCTCTCTTTCTTTTTTTAATATTTAATTAATCGGCAGTAAATTCAACGAATGCGACGGGGCAATTTTTATGGGTTGCGTATGGGATAACTGTGGGTTTGTTTGTGAGAAAATTGGCTGTTAAAAGGTAGTGGATAATTCAAATGGAATTCTTAGCGTGCAATGTGTAATTTGTATATGCTCCTCCATGTGATGGTTTGAGGAAAAGGGCATTGTGGGAGGAATTATGGATCCTAAATTGGCCAAATTTTTTTTTTTTTTAAAGGAAATACTTACTTTTTATGTTTTTTTTAATGATATTTAGTGTATCCACTTCAACTGGTTAATTTCTATGCGTTAATCAGGAGCTTATTATTAAGTTTGTTTCTACTTTTATATATGTTTTGGCAAGAAAGTTAAATTAAGGATTTAGAAGCAACCATAATTCTACGATAAATTTAACTCGGATTGAGTGTCGGGAGACCAAGTTGGAATTTTTGATAAAAGGGATCTGGAATACTGATTAAGTGGATTCAAAATTCGGTAAATTGTGATGAAAGGTAGATTTTGGAGTAATCTTATTGATGAAATTGTGATTTGATGATTTCAAATTATTGTTGGTCTAATCTTCTTGCTATTACTAGCAATTATTGTAAAGCAAGGTAAGCTACAATAAACGAGATTTGTTTGTATATTATGAAAATCGTTGATTCGTCGATTGAAACGATTTAATTAGAAATTAGTTGGTGATCAAGTTTGGTATATGTGTTAGAGTAACTGAATCGTTATAAAACCAATGCAATAAGTAAAAAAAAAAAAAAAGTAAAAAATTGAATTGAACCCCAGAAAAAAAAACCAGCTTTACTTGTATTTTTTATTTTTTTTCAAATATTTATTGTAATTATTGAGATTTGAATGGTTAATCTTTTAATTTTATATTAAAAATTATACCATTGAATCAAATACATTTCTTATTAATTATTCTATATATTCAATATTTATTTAACATTAAACTTATTATTTAAATATATTAAAAAGAATAACTATTGAACTAGAAATTGGAGGTTTGACTGACTTGAACTCCGGTTCACTTTTTTTTTTTTTTTTTAAACTTTTAATGTCCATGTTAAGCTGTTTTCAGGTCAAAAATGATATTTTGAACATTGTGGTATTTTTTTGCTTCATATGCTTCGATTTTTATCAGTTCTTAATTATAATTACATCCTTTCTTAATTCAACTTATGCTTATGTATAAGAATTGATATATCAATACGTATTTTTGAAATCAAATGAATGATTAAAATTTTGAGGCTTATACTTTCTCTTGGTAGTGATATATGTAAATTTTTTATGTTCTTGATTGAACTTTCTTTTTTGTATAATAACAATTGATACAATTTGTGCTGATGACTATCAATTGAATTCTTTTTTTTTTTTTATGTAACAATTGGTATTACTTGTGCTCATTGAATTTTATTTATCAACAATTAGTATCATTTGTTTTTTCACAATTGGGATCTTTACGGGCTTAATGATTTTTTTATCATTTGATATCTTTTGAGTTTATTGAATATATTTTTATATATAACAATTGGTATCTTAATACTAACAAAGCATAGATTTTGCCAAGATTTTCGCTAAGATTTTGCAAGGTAAAATGGAAATAAAGCCTTGGGGAAATTTACACTTGCATATAAATACAAGCAAACGAAGCATGCTATCCTTATCAAAATCAAACCTAGAACACCACAGATTGCTTAAACTTTTGTAATAATGGATTTAAAGTCAAAATAGCATATCAATGAAGCTTGGTAAGATTAGAGATAAATGCTGAACTTATGCTATAATGTTTTTATCTTTCAGCATAAAGATTAATGACATACATGAGTTGAATAACAATTAATAATTGGCATCTCCTTTAATATCTCCTTAAGCCATGTGTGAAAAGTTTGCTTAGTGTGAATATTTGAACATGTCTGTAGTTTAACTTCTTGATATCCTTGATTTGTAAATTGCCTTAATCATAGTTCATAATGCTTATGTCTTGACATCTTTATGCATGTTCATAGATTGAGTTAAACCATCTTTTACAAACAATTGATATATACCAACTTATGCTTATGTGCCTAAATTGTATATATTTATATTGCTATATTTTTATCCTTTTTTTGTTAACGATTGTTGTTAAAATATTATCATTTGATAAATTATGCATACATGTTTGGTATTTTTTTTTGCATGCTAATACTTAGCGTGATGGTTTACTTCCAAGTTGCTTAATTGGTTTCATTGTAAATATTACGCATAAGCATCGATTTTCTCACTTATGAAAGTTTTCTATATTTTATTTGAAAAATAATATTCAAATCTTCCATATGGTTCATTGATTGATTATAAGTATTACGCATGAAAACTATAATGTTCATACTTGGTATCCATAATGCATATAGACAACAATTGATATTTCTTTCTAATAGCAATTGGTTTGTCATCTTTACTAATAATCTTGTGACTATAAATGAATACATGAATCTTGTGAACTCTTGAAGTACTTGATTGCCTTTTTTTAAACAATTGGTGTGCATGATCTTCGATGCTTATTACTTGATATATTTATTGTTTCTCTTGCTTGAATTTGTATCTCTCATTTTGAATTGATCTTTTTTTTTAATATAAAAAAGGAAAGAATTTTAGGGTGACAAAATTGGTTATTTGCTTTATATGAATACATTTAAAAGCAAATATAGGGAGAATTTCATATATGCTTATAGTGTTTATATCTTATGAAATGATTTCTGTTGGATTTTATGCCTATGGATTTTGTGATTAAATTTATGACCTTGCTGCCCTCGCAAAATTTTATGAAATGCATTTTAAGGGGGAGTTTTTATTGAAAACTTCTAAATGATTTAGTTTTTAGAAGTAAATTTAACTTTTTCATATTAAAAGTAGGAAGTTGTTAGCTATATTAGTTTTGAATTGATATTGGTTTTGATATAGCAAAAACTTAAGTTTAATTAGGTTATATACAAATGTTTTCAACTTAGCATTTTCCTTGAATCATTTTGAAAATCCTTAAGAAAATACCAAAAAATTTTAGACTCCTTAGTTTTCTAAAAAAGATATGTTCTTAAATGGATATTTAAGTAAAAATCATTTTTGAAACAAGTTAGGGTCAAGAAGTTTTGATGCTGTACTTGTAAGTATTGATGCCTCTTGTACAAATGTATTAATACCTTCTTTAAAGTATTAATACCCTTACATCTAACTATCATATTTACAAGGGTTCGTAAAGATAAATATCGATACCTTTGGAAAAGGTATCAATACCTTAGCATTGGCGAAAACAAAAAGGCATATTTGTGAAGTATCCAATGGCTCATCTTCAACCTTATTAATTCTGAATGGTCATAATTTATTCATAGGCTATAAAAAAAAGTATCCAACACCTCCAAATGCAAGAAACATTAAGAGAGAAAGCTTAAGCAGCAACGTTAATCTCTCATAATCTTTTCAAGTAGTTCATCATTTGTCTAAGTTTTATCTCATATCATTCTTGTATTTATTATATTTCTATCTTCCTAGAATTCTTTATCGTTCTCAAACTTGTAAACGGCCAACTTTTTAATGTTCTTCTTTGTTTACACCAAATTCCTTTAGAAAAAGAGGGAAAAGGTTTACCGTAGCCTAAAAATTTAAAGATGTTATATCTTAGACTAGAAAAGATAATAGGTTCCTACCTTAGCATTGAAAGATGGATAATTTTAAAAGTTATAATTTTTCCCTGAAAATATTGATTCAGGATGGTAGATTGGGAACTCCTTAACAAATAAAGATAAGGGAGATAACAAGGGCATAAGGCTGAACTTGCATAAATCCAATAGTATTAGTTTCTTTTTCCTTTCTCATTTTCTTGTTTTTATTACTATCTTTCAATTTCCACAATCAAAATTTTAATTTGCAATAAAATTTGAGAAATCAAATTCAGACCTTCTTGAGCTAATCACCACAAGGTCCAATAGAAGTCTAGGTATTATCATCTTATTTTAAACTTGTTTTGGTTAAAAAAATATAAAGTCCTAGTATTGAAGTCCACGTATTTTGTTTTTAGGTCAAACTTTCTTAAAAAAATAGGTTGAGCTCCGGAGGAAAAAAACAAAATACCTACATTGCATTAGCCTAAGAAAATATGACTCTTAGAATGTAAAGTACCCATACTTCTTAACCTTTCAAAACTATTAGGCACTAGAAAATTCGATTAAAAAAATACCTCAATTTCAATTCTGAGCTTTATCCATTTTAAACAAAACTAGCTCGATTAAAAAAAAAAATACCATAACTTCATTATCAGTTTGAGCCATTTTAAATAAAACGATTCTTACTTAAATAAAAAATATCTCGGCTTCAATATTGAAAAATGTATGGCTAAGGTACATTATCTACATAAAAAATTTCAGCACTTAACGTTAAAGTCAAATTAGGAAGCTGGAAACTTTTTATTGCTTGACTGTTTAACTTGGTTTGTGGGCTTCTGGAAACTTCAAGCGTATTCTATTTTCCATATTTCTAGATCCACAGTGAGGTTTCCCTGATAAGTTAAGATACTCTCTATAACTCATTCTTGAGTTTAAACTTATGTGTGAACCTTGAATCGTAAAAGACGCAAGTAAACACCGATACTGACGTGGATCATGACACATGCATGTTCTTTGTTGCTTAAAGTTAACCCAAAGGATGCCAGTTGTTCCCTGTGATTTATGTATGTGAGCGGTTTAGGTTGTTATCATGCATGTTCCTCAGCGAGAAGTTAATCATTTATCTCAGGGGACTATATTTATATATGCTTCATCGATCAATCTTGGTTGTCCCCTTAATTAATTGATCGTTGTAGTTAGTACCCTATTCAATTGAGAAAAAAAAGTGCAACTACGAAACAATGCATACATGGCATTGCCAAGATGAGGTTGGTGTCTACTCTCACTATGGACTAAATTTGTTGGATGGTCATTGTCTTCATGTGACAAACAATATTTATGAATATGAATGTTTCGTGAGCTTCGAAGGTGATGCATTGCATTGCATGCATCCAAACCCATCATGTAGATAGGGCTAAGGCCCAGTTCTCCCAAAAAGTTTAAGACAATATGTATGTTCCGACTTCATACGGTTGAAGCCGCAAAAAGAGATCTAGGTCTGGTGCCGCCTGCAGAGATTTTGATTCCGAAGGCAGAGCTAGCTAGGACTCAAATTGCTTCTAGTTGCATTTGTCGTAATCATTAGTTGATTCCAATGACAAATCCTAAATTTGCATCTGGCATACTTGAATCAAAGTCAGTCAGTTGTTCTTTCCCTTATATTTATATTTATATTTACATTCATGCGCTATATAGTCTATATGCTAATGTGTCTCACAACTCTCAACTAAGTACTCTGCAGGCTGCAGCACTCCCAACTAATTAAACTCTTTAATTAAGGCTTCCGTGTGAAATTCTCTATTTCCTAAATTTAGTCTAAAATTCTTTTGCGACCTCTTTTTAATTCCGTATATCTTTACGTGCGCAACTTATTAGACTCCTAACATAAAATCTACTAAGAATTTATATTTATATTTATAAATCATAAGAACTATATAGTGGCTTTTTTATGCAAATAATATATTTTATTTTTTTATTTATGAAAATAGGTTAAAATCAGATTATTTATCTAAATAGATTAATTTTTTAATTTAATTAAGAAATCGCTATTTCAAATGCCGATTTTTTAATTTAGTTGACAAATCGTCAAATCAGATAATAATTTCTCAACTAATTTTGAAAAATCGCCAAATAAAATGGTGATTTCTCAACTAATTTCATTTCACTTAAAAAATCGTACAAAATTCAGTGACCGGAGTTGAGAATAATTGCGATTTCCCACCATATAATTTTTTTTCAATTTTTGGTTTTTTTTTGTTTTTTTTGTTTTCAGAAATCGCTAATTCATGTGAGATTTCGTATTACGTCTCACAGTTTTAAATTTTATTTGTATTCGAAAGTACGTGACTAATTTTTAGGTTTTTTTATATTCGAAAGTACGTGACTAGTGTATGAAAATTAAATTTTTTTGAAATAAAATAAGTTGATAAGACTAATGCAAAGTGATCAAATTTTTTTATATAAAAAAAATTGATCAGACTATTGTATGGGAATCAGATTTCTTCTTATATGAAATAAATTGATAAAACTTATGCATACAATCAGATTTCTTACGATATGAAATAAATTGATAAGACTAATGCATGAGAATCAGATTCTTTCTGATATGAAATAAGTTGATGAGACTAATGCATGAGAAATGTGATTTCTGCAGTTAATGAAACCAATGCATGAAAATTAAATTCCTTCTGATATGAAAAAAGTTGATGAGACCAATGCATGAAAATCGGATTCTTTCTGATATGATCTGAAAAAAGTTGATGGGACCAATGCATAAGAATCAGATTCCTTCTGATATGAAAAAAGTTGATGAGACCATTGCATGGAAATTAGATTCCTTCTGATATGAAAAAAGTTGATGAGACCAATGCATGGAAATCAGATTTCTTCTGATATGAAAAAAGTTAATGAGACCAATGCATGGGAATTAGATTCCTTTTGATACAAAAAAAATTAATGAGACTAATGCATGGGAATCAAATTCCTTCTGATATCATCTTTAGTTGATGAGGCTAATGCATGGATTGTAAATGTCACACTGCAAAGATTAGACTAATGAATTGAATAAATTCAGACATTTTGAATGGGAATTTTTTTTTATTCTGTTGCATTATAAATATATGTTCATCATTGTCATTTTGATTGTCATTTTCATTCTCAGCTGCTATTGTTGTTTTCTCAGTTTAGTAATAGTATTTTTTCATTCTCTTCTTTTTTTTTCTTAGTTTTCAATCGTTAGCATTTTGTTTAGAATTATTTCCATCTTACCAACATGAGTAATACATTTGTTGCACTTGTCTATTCTAATGGAAAAATGGTCAATAGTGAAGAAGGTGTTACCTTTCAAAGTGACCATCTTAGAACTATCAGAATTAATGAGAACATTACAATAGAGGAGTTAAAGTTAAAAATTTATGCAAAAATTAAAGCTACAAGCAGAACTAGAGTATCAGATATCAAATATAGGCTTTCTATTTTCATGGGAAAATGATGCGTCTGATATAGGATGTTCCCACTTGAAGATGATGATGATGTCAGATGCATGTTTGATGTTTATCAACAATTTTCTAATGTCGGTGTAATTGAGTTATATGCCGACCTTGAGGATGTACATCATGATGTTGAAGTTTCATCCATGCCAACTGAAGATGCACATATGTCATGGCCATTTGAGAATCCTGAAAGTCAACCTCCTCTAGATTCACAAGTGGTGATGAACAGTTTGTATGAATCTTTTCATTATTCATCTATGCCACCAATGTTCCAAGCTA
Source organism: Adansonia gregorii (assembly GCA_038382025.1). Lineage (NCBI taxonomy): Eukaryota > Viridiplantae > Streptophyta > Magnoliopsida > Malvales > Malvaceae > Adansonia > Adansonia gregorii. The sequence continues at coordinate 24,079 of JBBYHO010455566.1, forward strand.
TGAAGATGGTGGGCCAAACAATTTTATAATAACAGACTCTCCAATTAGAGGTGTTGAAATGGAATACGGAGGGCCAAGTTCATCTGCTGCTGATCCTGAAGTGTCGTATGAAGCCCATAGTGATTATGTTGGTGACTTTAGTGAACTGGAAGAGTATGTTGAAGCTGATGATAGTGATGACAACCATGATCCATGCCCAGATATCGGTGGTGATATCAATGCTTCTCATCTGTCGTTTACTAGTAGAGCCAACGATTTCCTTCATTAGTATGAGCTACCTCTCCATATGTGCACCATCGATCTAGATGCAATGCATGTAGCAAAATTTCTAGAATATGCTCAAACATTAGAGTTTTCGAGAAGCTCGAATCCATATATTAGTGAGCTCTGTGTTAGGATGCAGTTCGTAATGTGGTTTTTGCTATAGAATACTACAATATCAAGAACTATGTAGATTATAGAGTAGTAGAATCATCGTCAATCAAATATCACGGCCAATGTATCATGTATGGCGCCAGTTGTAAGTAGAGTATAAGGGCAAGATTATTGAAAAAGACACAGGTATGAGAGATTAGAAAATATAATGGGCCGCATACTTATGCAGCTGGACGTATTTTACAAGATCACATGAAACTAGATTCCAACATGATATTTTCATGCATTTTGTCCTTGGTTTAAGCAAATCCAGCCATCTCTGTCTCAGTTTTGGTTGCCGAGATACGGAATAGGTATGGATACATACCTCCTATAGGAAAGCGTGGATAGCGAAGCAGAAGGCAACTGTTCGACTCTATGGAGATTAGGATAAATCATACAATGATCTTTCAAAATGGTTGGCGGCAATGCAACATTTTGTTCTTGGCACAATAGTGGAATTAC
>JBBYHO010456882.1:0-24926 GCA_038382025.1 Adansonia gregorii
GGTTTCATAAGAAAAGCTTATCCTTTGACCCTTTTTTAGTGTTAAAATTCATTTATCAATTAGGACAAACACAGACTCACATAATAATCTCCTTTCTTTTCAAGATTGGGCACCATAAACTCATTCTCCTTATTGGGATAAATGACATTAATGCTTTGGCTTCTTAAGAAAAGCTTTTTTTCCCATAATTTTTAGAATTAAAATTTCTCTTTCAACTAGGGAAGCAAAAATTCACAAAATAATCTCTTTTCCTTTCACGATTGGGTGCCATAAACTCATTCTACTCATTGGGATTAATGACATTGATGCTTTGGTTTCATAAGAAAAGCTTCTTTTTCCACCATGTTTTAAAGTTAAAGTTCAGTTCTCAATTGGGATAAACATGGATTCACTTAGTAATTGCCTTTCTTTTCAAGATTTGACATCATAAATTCATTCTCCTTATTATGATAAATGACATTGATGCTTTGGTTTCATAAAAAAAATTTTCTTCATACCATTTTTTATAATTAAATTTCATCTGTCAAGTAGGATAAATATGGATTCACATAATAATATCCTTTCTTTTCATGATTGGGTGCCATAAACTTATTCTACTTATTAGGATAAATGATATTAATGCTTCAGTTTCGTAAAAAAAGCTTATTTTTTCGCCATTTTTTGGAATTAAAATCTATTGGTCAATTGGGACAAACATAGATTCACATAGTAATCTTCTTCCTTTTCATGATTCGATGGCATGAACTTATTCTCCTCGTTAGGATAAACGACATTGATGCTTTTGTTTCATAGGAAAATCTTTTCTTCCCATAACTTTTTAGAATTAAAGTTTCTCTGTCAATTAGGACAAATATAGATTCACAAAATAATCTCCTTTTATTTCATGATTGGGCACCATAAACTCATTCTACTCATTAGGATAAATTACATTGATGTTTCAGTTCCATAAGAAAAGCTTCTCTGTCCCCCATTTTTTAGAGTTAAGGTTTATTAGTCAATTGGGACAAGTAAGGATTCATAATATTTTGCTTTTTTTTTTTCAAGATTTGGCACAATAAACTCAAGCTCTTCATTGGGATAAATGACAATGATGCTTTGATTTCATAAGAAAAGCTTTCTTCCCATAATTTTAAAACTAAAGTTTCTTTATCAATTAGGACAAATACAAATTTACATAATAATCTTTTTTCTTTTTACGCTAGGGCACCATAAACTTGCTCTACTCTTTGGGATAAACAACATTAGTGCTTTGGTTTCATAAGAAAATTTTTTCTTCCTACCATTTCTTAGTATCAAACTTTATTTGTTAATTAGGACAAACACGGATCACATAATAATCTCCTTTCTTTTTATGGTTAGGTGCTATAAACCGAATCTACTTATTGGGATAAATGACATTGATACTTTGGTTTCATAAGAAAGCTTATTTTTCCACCATTTTTTAGAGTTAAAGTTCGTTTATCAATTGGGACAAGCATAGATTCACATAACAATCTCTTTTGTTTTCTTGATTGGGCTCTATAAACTCGTTGTACTCATTGAGATAGATGACATTGATGCTTTGGTTTCACAAGAAGAGCTTTTTTTTCAACTATATTTTAGAGTTAAAGTTTATTCGTTAATTAGGACAAACACGGATTCACATAATAATCTCTTTTCTTGTCAAGATTGGGCACCATAAACTTATTCTCCTCATTAGGATAAACAACTTTGTTGCTTTGGTTTCAGAAGAAAAGTTTTTGTTCCCACTATTTTTTAGAATTAAGCTTCATCTGTCAATTAAGACAAACTTTGATTCATGTAATAATCTTCTGTCATTTCTTGATTAGGCCTTATAAACTCATTCTTCTTATTGGGATAAATGACATTAATACTTTGGTTTCATAAGAAAAGCTTATCTTTCCCTCATTTTTTAGAGTTAGAATTTGTTTGTCAGATGGGACAAACATAGATTCATATAATATTCTCTTTTTTTTTTTCAAGATTGGGCATAATAAATGCAATCTCTTTAGTGGGATAAATGACATTAATGCTTTGGTTTCATAAGAAAAACTTTTCTTCCCATCATTTTTTAGAATTAAAATTTTTCTATCAATTAGATAAACACAGATTCATATAATAATCTCTCTTCTTCTCATGATTGCATGCTATAAACACATTCTACTCATTGTGATAAATGATAATGGTTCATTGATTTCATAAGAAAAGCTTCTCCTTCCATTATTTTTTAGAGTTCAACTTCATTTGTCAATTAGGACAAACATGGATTCACATAATAATCTCTTTTCTTTTCAAGATTGGGTACCATAAACTCATTCTCTTTATTAGGATAAATGACATTGATGCTTTGGCTTTGTAAGAAAAGCTTTTCTTCCTATAATTTTTTAGAATTATAGTTTCTTTGTCAATTAGGACTACCACAGATTCACATAATAATTTTCCTTTTTTTCTTGATTGGGTGCCACAAACTCGTTCTACTTATTGGGATAAATGACATTGTTGCTTTGGTTCCATAAGAAAAGCTTCTCTTTCCACTAGTTTTTAGAGTTAAAGTTTGTTTGCTAATTGGGACAAACACGGATTCACTTAATAATCTCCTTTCTTTTCAAGATTGGGCACTAAAACTCATTATCCTCATTGGGATAAACGACAATGATGCTTTGGTTTCATAAGAAAAGTTTTTCTTCCTACCATTTTTTATAATTAAAGTTGACCTATCAATTAAGACAAAGATGGATACACATAAGAATAATCTTTCTTCTCATGATTGGTTTCCATAAACTTATTCTACTCTTTGGGATAAATGACATTGATGCTTAGGTTTTATAAGAAAGTTATTTTTCCACCATTTTTTAGAATTAAAATCTATTTGCCAATTGGGACAAACATGGTTCACATAGTAATCTTTTTCCTTTTCATGATTGGGCACCATGAACTCATTCTTCTCATTGGGATAAATGGCATACAATTCTTTGGTTTCATAAGAAAAGCTTCTCTTTCCCCCATTCTTTAGAACTAAGGTTCATTTTTCAATTAGGACAAATACGGATTCCCATAATAATCTCCTTTCTTTTCAAGATTTGGCTCCATAAATTCATTCTCCTCGTTAGGATAAACGACATTGATACTTTGGTTTCATAGGTAAAGCTTTTCTTCCCATAATTTTTTAGAAGTAAAGTTTCTCTATCAATTAGGACAAACATGAATTCATATAATAATCTCCTTTCTTTTCATGATTGGGTGCATAAACTCGTTCTATTCATTGGGATAAATGACAATGATACTTTGGTTTCAAAAGAAATTTCCACCATTTTTTAGAGTTAAAGTTTTTTTGTCAACTGGGATAAATACAAATTCACATAATGATCTCCTTTTTTTTTAAGATTAGGCTGAGTCTCCTCATTGGGGTAAATGACATTGATGCTTTGGTCTAATACGAAAAGCTTTTCTTCTTCCAATTTTTTATAATTAAACATCATCTGTCAATTAAGACAAACACAGATTCACATAATAATCTCCTTTCTTTTCTTGATTGGGCAGCATAGATGCGTTTATGATAAATGATATTGATGTTTTGGTTTCATAAGAAAAGTTTTTCTTCCCATAATCTTTTAAAATTGAAGTTTCTCTATCAATTAGGACAAACATGGATTACCATAATAATCTCATTTCCTTTGTTGATTGGGCATAATAAATTCATTCTACTCACTGAGATAAATGACATTGATGCTTTGGTTTTCATAAGAAATGCTTCTCTATCCACCATTTTTTGCAATTAAAGTTTGTTTGTAATTGGGATAAACATGGATTCAAATAATAATCTCCTTTCATTTTAGGATTGGGCACTATAAACTTATTCTCCTTATTGGGATAAACAACATTGATACTTTGGTTTCATAAAAATAGCTTTTCTTCCATAATTTTTTAGAATTAAATTTTATCTATTAATTAGGACAAATACGTATTCACATAATAATCTTCTTTTTTTCTTTATTGGGCATAATAAACTCATTCTATCCATTGAGATATCATATTGATGCTTTGGGTTCATAAAAAAGATTTTTTTATCACCACTTTTTACAATTAAAGTTTGTTTGCAATTGGGGCAAGCAAGGATTCACATAGTAATCACCTTTCTTTTTATGATTGGGTACATAAGCTCATTCTCCTCAGTGGGATAAATGACATTAATGCTTTGGTTTCATAAGACAAGCTTCTCCTTACCTCATTTTTTGGTTCTAAGGTTTGTTTGTCAGTTGTGGAAAAAATAGATTCAACTAGTAATTTCTTTCTTTCCAAGATTGGGCACAGTAAACACATTCTCCTCATTGGGATAAATGACATTGATGCTTTGGTTTCATAAGAAAATCTTTTCTTCTTGCCATTTTTTAGAATTAAACTTCATCTGTTAATTAGGACAAACACGGATTCAAGTAATATCTCCTTTCTTTTCATGATTGGGCACCATAAACTTATTCTACTCGTTGTGAAAAATGACATTGATTCTTTGGCTTCATATAAAAACCTTGTCTTTCCACCACTTTTTAGAGTTAAATTTTGTTTGTCAACTAGGACAAACATGGATTCACATAATAATCTCCTTTCTTTTCATGATTGGGTAGCAGAAACTCATTCTCCTCATTGGGATAAATGACATTGATGCTTTGGTTTCATAAGAAAAGCTTTTCTTTCGATAATTTTCTCAAATTGAAGTTGCCTTGTCAATTAGAACAAACACAGATTCATATAATAATCTCCTTTTTTTTCATGCTTGGGTGCCATAAAGTCGCTCTACTGATTGGGATAAATGACATTGATGCTTTGGTTTCATAAGAAAAATTTTTCTTCTCGCCATTTGTTAGTGTCAAATATCATTTGTCAATTATGATAAACACAGATTCATGCAATAATCTCTTTTCTTTTTATAGTTAGGCGCCATAAACCTGACCCACTTATTAGGATAAAGGGCATTGATGCTTTGGTTTTATAAGAAAAGCTTTTCTTTCCACCATTTTTTTAGAGCTAAAGTTTGTTTGTCGATTGGGACAAGCACGGATTCACATAACATCCTCTTTTCTTTTCATGATTGGGCAACCATAAACCTGTTCTACTCATTAAGATAGATGACATTGATGCTTTGGTTTCATAAGAAAAGCTTCTCTTTTCACCGTTTTTTAGAGTTAAAGTTCATTCATCGATTAGGACAAACACAAATTCACATAATAATCTCCTTTCTTTTCAAGATTAGGCACCATAAACTCATTCCCCTCATTGGGATAAATAGCATTAATGCTTTGGTTTCATAAAAAAAGTTTTTCTTCCCACCATTTTTTAGAATTAAACTTTGTTTGTCAATTAGGACAAACATGGATTCACATGGTAATCCCCTTTCCTTTCCTGATTAGGTGCCATAAACTCATTCTTCTCATTAGGATAAATGACATTGATGCTTTGGTTTTGTAAGAAAAGTTTCCCTTTCTGTTATTTTTTATAGTTAATGTTTGTTTGCCAAATAAGACAAACACAAATTCACATAATCTTCTCCTTTTTTTCAAGATTGGGTACAATAAACGCAATCTCCTCATTCGAATAAATGATATTGATGCTTTGGTTTCATAAGAAAAACTTTTCTTCCCACCTTTTTTTAGAATTAAAATTCCTCTGTCAATTAGGACAAATACAGATTCACATAATAATATCTTTTCTTTTCATGATTAGGTGCCATAAATGCGTTCTACTCATTATGATAAACAACATTGATTCTTTGGTTCTATAAGAAAAGCTTCTTTTTTCACCATTTTTTAGAGTAAAAGTTCATTTGTCCATCACGACAAACACGAATTCACATAATAATCTCCTTTCTTTTCAAGATTGGGCACAATAAATTATTCTCCTCATTAGGATAAATGACATTGATACTTTGGTTTCATAGGAAAAGTTTTTCTTCCTAGCATTTTTATAATTAAAATTTATCTGTCAATTAGGACAAAGATGGATTCACATAATAATATCCTTTCTTTTTGTGATTGGGTGCCATAAACTTATTCTACTCATTAGGATAAATGTCATTAATGCTTTGGTTTAGTAGAAAACATTTTTTTCCATAGTTTCTTAGAATTAAAATTTATTTGTCAATTGGGACAAACACAGATTCACATAGTAATCTCCTTCCTTTTCATGATTGGGCACCATGAACCCATTCTCCTTATTAGGATAAATGAATTGACACTTTGGTTTCATAAGAAAAGTTTTTCTTTTCCTTATTTTTTAGAATTGAAGTTCATTTCTCCAATGGGACAAACATGGATTTCCATAATAATCTTCTTTCTTTTCAAGGTTGGGCTCCACAAATTCATTCTCCTAACTAGGATAGATGACATTGATGCTTTGGTCTCATAAGAAAAGCTTTCTGTGCCATAGTTTTTTAGAATTAAACTTTCTCTGTCAATTAGGATAAATATGGATTCACATAATTATCTCTTTTCTTTTCATGATTGGGCACCATAAACTTGTTATACTCATTGGGATAAACAACTTTAATGATTTGGTTTCATAAGAAAAGCTTATCTTTCCCCTATTTTTTAGAGTTAAAGTTTGTTTGTCAGTTGGGACAAACACGGATTAACAGAATATTTTCCTTTTTTTTGCAAGATTAGGCACAATAAACTAATCTCCTCATTGGGATAAATGACATTGATGATTTGGTTTTATAAGAAAAACTTTTCCTTCCACCATTTTTTACAATTAAACTTCATCTGTCAATTAGGACAAACATGGATTCACTTAATAATCTCTTTTTTTTTCATGATTGGGCACCATAAATGCATTCTACTCATTATGATAAATGACATTGATTCTTTGGTTTCATGAGAAATGCTTCTCCTTCGACCATTTTTTAGAGTTAAAGTTTAACCGTCAATTGAGACAAACATGAATTCTAGTAATAATCTTCTTTTCTTTCAAGATAGGGCACCATAAACTCATTCTCCTTATTGGGATAGTGACATTCATGCTTTGGTTTCATAAGAAAAGCTTTTCTTTGCATAATTTTTTAAAGTTAAAGTTTCTCTGTCAATTAAGTCAAACATAGATTCACATAATGATCTACTTTATTTACATGATCCTGTGCCATAAACTCATTCAACTCATTGGGATAAATGACATTGATGCTTTGGTTTCATAAGAAAAGCTTCTCTTTGCACCATTTTTTAGAGTTAATTTCATTTCTAAATTTGGACAAACATGGATTCACATAATAATCTCTTTCTTTTCAAGATTTGGCACCATAAACTCATTCTCCTCGTTGGGATAAATTACTTCAATGTTTTGGTTTCATGAGAAGTTTTTCTTCCTACTATATTTTAGAATTAAACTTCGTTTGCCAATTAGGACAAACATGGATTCACATGATAATTTCCTTTTATTTCCTGATTAGGCGCCATAAAGTCATTCTTCTTATTGGGATAAATGATATTGATGCTTTGGTTTTATAAGAAAAGCTTTTCCTTCCTCCATTTTTTAGAGTTAAAGTTTGTTTGTTAGGTGGGATAAACATAGATTCACATAATATTCTCCTTTCTTCAAAGACTTGCCATAATAAATGCAGTCTCCTCAATGGGACAAATGACATTAATGCTTTAGTTTAATAAGAAAAACTTTTCTTCCCACCCTTTTTTAGAATTATAATTCATTTGTCAATTAAGACAAATACAAATTCAAACAATAATCACTTTTCTTTTCATGATTGGGTGCCATAAATGCTTTCTACTCATTGTGATAAATGACATTGATTCTTTGGTTTCATAAGAAAAGCTTTTCCTTCTACCTTTTTTTTAGAATTAATGTTCATTTATCAATAGAGATAAATGCCGATTCACATAATAATCTCTTTTCTTTTCAAGATTGGGCATGCTAAACTTATTCTCCTCATTAGGATGATGACATTGATGCTTTGGTTTCATAGGAAAAGTTTTTCTTCCTACCATTTTTTATAATTAAAGTTTGTCTGTTAATTAGGATAAAGATGGGTTCACATAATAATATCCTTTCTTTTCGTTATTGGGTTCCATAAACTTATTCTAGCCATTGGGATAAATGACATTAATGCTTCAACTTCATAGGAAAAACTTTTTTTTCCACTAGTTTTTTAAGAATTAAAAATTTGTTTGTCAATTGGGACAGCCACGATTCATAGAGTAATCTTTTTCCTTTTCGTGATTGGGTGCCATGAATCCATTCTGCTCGTTAGGATAACTGACATTGATGCTTTGGTTTTGTAAGAAAAGCTTCTTTTTCCCCTATTTTTTTAGAATTAAGGTTCATTTTTCAATTATGACAAACACGGATTCCTATAGTAATCTCCTTTCTTTTCAAGATTTGGCTTCATAAATTCATTCTCCTTATTAGGAGAAACGACACAAATGCTTTCGTTTTATAAGAAAAGCTTTTCTCTATACAAAGTTTTTAGAATTAAAGTTTATCTTTCAATTAGGACGAACATGGATTGACATAATAATCTCTTTTCTTTTCATGATTGGGCACCATAAACTCATTCTACTCATTAGGGTAAATGATATTGATGCTTTGGTTTAAAAGAAAAGCTTCTCTTTTCGCCTATTTTTTGAGTTAAAGTTTGTTTGTCAATTAGGACAAACACAGATTCACATAATAATCTCTTTTTTTTTTCAAGATTGGGCACAATAAGCTCAGTCTCCTCATTGGGATAAATGACATTGATGCTTTGGACTCATAAGAAAAGCATTTCGTCTCATAAATTTTTGACTTAAACTTTCTCTGTCAATTAGGACAAAGATGGATTCACATAATAATCTCTTTTTTTTTTAATGATTGGGCACCATAAACTCGTTCTACTTATTGGGATAAATGACATTGATGCTTTGGTTTCATAAGAAAAGCTTCTCTTTCCCTTATTTTTAGAGTTAAAGTTTGTTTGTCTATTGGGACGAAAATGGATTCACATAATATTTTTTTTTCAAGATCGGGCAGAATAAACTAATATCCTCATTGGGATAAATGACATTGAAGATTTGCTTTCATAAGAAAAACATTTCATCCCACCATTTTCTAGAATTAAATTTCATTTGTCAATTCGGACAAACACAAATCCACATAATAGTCTCTTTTCTTTTCATGAATGGGCGTCATAAATATGTTTTACACATTATGATAAACACTATTGATTCTTTGGTTTTATAAGAAAAGCTTCTCCTTCTATCATTTTTTAGAGTTAAAGTTTATTTGTTAATTCAGGCAAACATGAATTCACATAATAATCTTCTTTCTTTTCAAGACTGGGCACCATAAACTCATTCTTCTCATTGGGATACATGACATTGGTGCTTAGTTTCATAAGCAAAGTTTTTCTTCCCATAATTTTTTAGAAGTAAATTTTCTCTGTCAGTTAAGACAAACACGGATTCATATAATAATCTTTTTTTTCTTAATTCGGTTCCATAAACTCATTCAACTCTTTGGGATAAATGATATTGATGCTTTGATTTCATAAGAAAAGCTTCCCTTTCCACCATTTTTTAGAGTTAAAAGTTATTTGTCAATTGGGACAAACATGGGTTTGCATAATAATCTCTTTTTTTTTTCAAGATTTGGCAGCATAAACTCATTCTCCCCATTGGGATAAACGATATTGATGCTTTAGTTTCAAAAGAAAAGTTTTTCTTCCCACCATTTTTTTAGAATTAAACTTCATTATCAATTAGGACAAATACGGATTCACATAATAATCTCCTTTCTTTTCATGATTAGGTGCCATAAACTTGATCTATTGACGGTGATAAATGACATTGATGCTTTGGTTTCATAGGAAAAGCTTTTCTTTTCACTATTTTTTTGAGTTAAACTTCGTTTATCAATTAAGACAACTACGAATTCACATAACAATCTCATTTCTTTTCATGATTGGGCACCATAAACTCATTCTGCTCCTTGGGATAAATGACATTGATGCTTTGGTTTCATAAGAAAAGCTTTTCTTCCCAGCATTTTTTATAATTAAGTTCACCTACCAATTAGGATAGTGATGGATTCACATAACAATCTCTTTTCTTTTCATCGTTGCGTGCCATTAACTTGTTCACTCATTAGGATAAATAACATTAAAGCTTTGGTTTCATAAGAAAAGTTACTTTTTTCCACTATTTTTTAGAATTAAAATTTGTTTGTCAATTAAAGTAAACACGGATTCACGTTATAATCTCTATTCATTTCATGATTGGGCACCATGAACTCATTCTACTCATTGGGATAAATGACATTGATGCTTTAGTTTCTAAGAAAAGTTTATTTTTCCACCAATTTTTTAGAATTAAAATTTCTCTGTCAATTAGGACAAACAACGGATCCATATAGTAATCCTCTTCCTTTTCATGATTGGACACCATGAACTCATTCACTTCATTGGCACAAATGACATTGATACTTTGGTTTCATAAGAAAAGCTTCTCTTTCCCTTATTTTTTAGAATTAAAGTTCATTTTTCAATTGGGACAAACATGGATTCTCATCATAATCTTTTTCTTTTTAGGATTGTGCAGCGTAAACTCATTCTACCCATTGGGATAAATGACATTGATGCTTTAGTTTTATAAGAAAAGCTTCTCCTTCCCCTATTTTTTTAAATTAAAGTTCGTTTTTCAATTGGGACAAACATGGATTCTTATAATAATCTTTTTTCTTTTTAGGATTGGGCAGCTTAAACTTATTCTCCCTATTGGGATAAATGACATTGAGGCTTTGGTTTCATAAAAAAAGCTTTTCTTCCCATAATCTTTTAGAATTAAAGTTTCTCTATCAATTAGGACAAACAGGGATTCGCGTAATAATCTCTTTTCTTTTCTTGATTGGGTGTAACAAACTCCTTTTACTTATTGAGATAAATGACATTGATGCTTTGTTTCATAAGAAAAGCTTCTCTATCCACCATTTTTTGCAATTAAAGTTCATTTGCAATTGGGACAAATATGGATTCACATAATAATTACCTTTCTTTTCAAGATTGGGTACCATAAACTCATTATCTTCATTAGGATAAATGACATTGATGCTTTGGTTTTATAAGAAAAGCTTATATTTCCTTCACTTTTTAGAGTTAAAGTTTGAAAAACGGATTCACATAATAATCTTCTTTCTATTCATAATTGGGGCCAATAAACTCATTCTCTTTTTTGGGATAAATGACATTGATGCTTTGGTTTCATAAGAAAAGCTTCTCTTTTCACCATTTTTTAGAGTTAAAGTTTGTTGGTCAATTGAGACAAACATGGATTCATATAATAATCTCCTTTTTTTTCAAGATTAGGCATCATAAACCTAATCTACTTCTTGGAATAAATGACATTGATGCTTTAGATTCATGAGAAAAATTTTTCTTCCAACCATTTTTTAGTATCAAACTTTATTTGTCAATTAGGACGAACATGGATTCACATAATAATCTCCTTTCTATTCAGGATTAGGCACCATTAACCTAATCTAATTATTAGGATAAATGGCATTGACGTTTTTTCTTTCCACCATTTTTTAAAGTTAAAGTTTATTTGTTAGTTTGGATAAGCATAGATTCACGTAACAATCTCCCTTCTTTTTATCATTAGGTGCCATAATCTTATTCTACTCATTGAGATAGATGACATTGATGCTTTGGTTTGAGAAGAAAAGCTTTTTTTCCATCATTTTTTATTGTTAAAGTTCGTTTGTCAACTAGGACAAACATGGATTCACATAATAATCTCTTTTGTTTTTGTGATTGGGGAACACAAGCTCATTCTACTCATTGGGATAAATGAGATTGATGCTTTGGTTTCATAAGAAAAGCTTTTCTTCCTATAATTTTTAGAATCATAGTTTCTTTGTAAATTAGGACAAACTCAGATTCACATAACAATCTCCTTTCTTTTCATGATTGGGTGCCATAAACTCATTCTACTCCTAAGGATAAATAACGTTAATGCTTTGGTTTCATAAGAAAAGCTTATCTTTCCACCAATTTTTAGAATTAAAGATCATTTGTCAGTTAGGATAAACACAGATTCATAGAATAATCTCCTTTCTTTTCAAGATTAGGCACCATAATCTTGTTTTACTTATTGGGATTTAGTTTCATAAGAAAGGTTTTTCTTCCCACCAATTTTTAGTATCAAACTTTATTTGTCAATTAGGAAAAACACGGATTCACAAAATAATCTCCTTTCTTTTCATGATTGGGCACCACAAACTCATCCTACTCATTAGGATAAATGGGATTGATACTTTGTCTAATAAGAAAACTCTTTCCACCATTTTTAGAGTTAAAGTTCATTTGTCAGTTTGGACAAGCATGGATTCACATAGCAATCTATTTTCCTTTCATGATCAGGTGCTATAAATCATTCTACTCATTAGGATAGATGACATTGATGCTTTGGTTTCACAAGAAAAACTTCTCTTTCCACCACTTTTTAGAGTTAAATTTGTTTGTCAATGGGGACAAACACAGATTCATATAATAATATCTTTTCTTTTCAAGATGGGGCACCATAAACTCATTGTGCTTTTTAGGATAAATGACATTGATGCTTTGGTTTCGTAAGAAAAACTTTTCTTCCCACCAATTTTGTAGAATTAAAATTTCTCTATCAATTAGGACAAATATAGATTCATATAATAATCTACTTTGTTTTCATGATTTGGTGCCATAAACTCATTCTACTCAATGGGATAAATGACATTGATGCTTTTGTTTCATAAGAAAGCATCTCTTTCCACCATTTTTTAAAGTTAAAGTTCATTTGCCAATTAGGACAAACATGGTTTTACATAATAATCTCCTTTCTTCTCAAGATTGGGCACCATAAACTCATCCTCCTTATTGGGATAAACAACATTGATGCTTTGGGTTCATAGAAAAGTTTTTCTTCCTACCATTTTTATAATTGAGTTCGTCTGTCAAATAGGACAATAATGGATTCAGATAACAATCTTTTTTCTTTTCATGATTGGGTGCCATAAAATTATTCGACTAATTATAATAAATGACACTAATAATTAGGTTTCGTAAGAAAAGTTCTTTTCGACCATTTTATTGGAACTAAAATTTGTTTGTCAATGGGTATAAACAAGATTCATATTGTAATCTCATTTTTTTTCATGATTAGGCACCATGAACTTATTCTCCTCATTGCGATAAATGACATTGATGCTTTGGTTTCATAAGATAAGCTTTTTTTCCCCCATTTTTTAAAGTTAAAGTTTTTTTGTCAATTAGGACAAACAAGATTCCCATAATAATCTCTTTTTTTTTCAATATTGGGCATAATAAACTCATTCTCCTCATTAGGATAAACGACATTGATGCATTAGTTTCATAAGAAAAGCTTTTCTTCCCATAATTTTTTGGAATTAAAGTTTCTCAATCAATTAAGACAAACACAGATTCACATAATAATCTCATTTCTTTTCATTATCGGGCACCATAAATGCATTTTACTTATTGGGATAAATGACATTGATGCTTCAGTTTTGTAAAAAAAGCTTATCTTTCCCCTATTTTTTAGAATTACAGTTTGCTTGTTAGTTTGGATAAACATGGATTCACATAATATTCTCCTTTCATTTCATGATTGGGCACTATAAATTCGCTCTACTCATTGTGATAAATAACATTGATTCCTTCGTTTAATAGGAAAAGCTTTTCCTTCCACTATTTTTTAAAGTTAAAAGTTTATTTATCAATTGGTATAAATGGCATTGATGTCTTGCCTTCATAAGAAAAGCTTTTCTTCCCACTATTTTTTAGAATTAAACTTCGTCTGTCAATTAGGACAAACATGGATTCATATATTAATTTTCTCTTTTTTTTCTTGATTGGGTGCCATAAACTCATTCTACCCATTGGGATAAATAACATTGATGCTTTGGTTTCATAAGTAAAGGTTCTCTTTTCACCATTTTTTTATAGCTAAAGTGTCTTGTGAATTGGGATAAGTACGTATTCATATAATAATCTTCTTTCCTTTCTTGATTACGCACAATAAACTCGTTCTACTCGTTGGGATAACAGACATTGATCCATTGATTTCATAAGAGAAGCTTCCCTATCCACCATTTTTTACAATTAAAGTTTGTTTAATTTGGACAAACATAGATTCTCATAATAATTACCTTTGTTTTCATGATTGGGTACCATAAACTCATTATCCTCATTGGGATAAATGACATTGATGCTTTGGTATAATAATAAAAGCTTCTCTTTCCCCCATTTTTCAGAGTTAAAGTTTGTTTATCGATTGAGACAAACATGATTTTACATAATAATCTTTTTTTTTCAAGATTGGGCATAATAAACTCATTATCCTCATTACGATAGATGATATTGATGCTTTCGTTTCATAAGAAAAGCTTTTTCCCCATAATTTTTAAAATTAAAGTTTCTCTGTCAATTAGGACAAACATTTTTTCACATAATAATCTCCTTTTTTTTCATTATTGGGCATAATAAATTCATTTTCCTCATTATGATAAATGACATGGATGCTTTGGTTTCATAAGCAAAGCTTTTTTCCCCACCATTTTTTAGAATTAAACTTATCTGTCAACTAGGACAAACACGGATTTATATAGTAATCTCCTTTCTTTTCAAGATTAGGCACCATATACTCTTTCTACTGATTATGATAAATGACATTGATTATTTGGTTTCATATGAAAAGCTTCTCTTTCCACTATTTTTTAGAGTTAAAATTCATTTGTCAATTAGGACAAACACAAATTCACATAATAATTTTCTTTCTTTTCATTATTGGGCACCATAAACCCATTCTCCTCATTAGGATAAATGACATTGATGTTTTGGTTTCATAAGAAAAGCTTTTCTTACCTCCATTTTTTGGAATTAAAGTTCATCTGTCAAATAGGACAAACATGGATTCATATAATAATCTCTTTTCTTTTCATGATTGGGTGCCATAAACTCTTTCTACTCATTGTGATAAATGGCATTGGTGCTTTAGTTTCATAAGAAAAGCTTTTCTTCCCGTAATATTTTAGAATTAAAGTTCGTTTGTCAATTAGGACAAACACAGATTCACATAATAATCTTCTTTCCTTTGTTGAATGGGCATAATAAACTTATTCTACTTATTGGGATAAATGACACTGATGCTTTGGTCTTATCAAAAAAGCTTCTCTTTCCCTCAATTTTAAGAGTTAAAGTTTGTTTGTCAGTTAGAGCAAAAATGGATTCAAATTACGATCTCCTTTCCTTTTACGATTGGGATAATAAAACTCATTCTCCTTATTGGGATAAATGATATTGATGCTTTGGTTTCATAAGAAAAGCTTTTCTTCCCACCATTTTTTAAAGCTGAACTTCCTCTGCCAATTATGACAAACACGTATTCATATAATAATCTCTTTTATGTTCATGATTGGGCACCATAAACTTATTTTACTCATTGGGATAAATTGCATTGATGCTTTCATTTCATAAGAAAAGCTTCTCTTCCCATCACTTTTTAGTGTTAAAGTTCGCTTGCTCGCTAGGATAAACATGGATTCACAAAATAATCTCTTTTTTTTTCAAGATTGGGCACCATAAACTTATTATCCTCATTAGGATAAATGACATTGATGCTTTGGTTTCATAAGAAAAGTTTTTCTTCCCAAAAGTTTTTTATTAAACTTTGTCTATCAATTAGGATAAATATGGATTCATATCGTAATTTCATTTCTTTTCATGATTAGGTGCCATAAACCCAATCTACTCATTGGGATAAATGACATTGATGCTTTGGTTTTGTAAAAAAAGCTTTTCTTTCCACCATTTTTTAGAGTTAAAGTTCATTTGCCAATTAGGACAAGCACGAATTCACATAATGATCTCTTTTTATTTCATGATTAGTCACCATAAACTCATTCTCCTTATTGGGATAAATGACATCGATGCTTTGGTTTCATAGGAAAGGCTTTTTATCCTACCATTTTTTATAGTTATAGTTTATCTATCAGTTAGGACAAAGATGGATTCATATAAAAATCTTCTTTCTTTTCGTGATTGGGTGCCATAAGGTCATTTTACATTGATGCTTTGGTTTCATAAGAAAAACTTCTTTTTTTGCCCTTTTTTTAGAATTAAGATTTGTTTGCCAATTAGAGCGAACATGGATTTGCACAGTAATCTTCTTTCTTTCCATGATTAGGTGCCATGAACTCATTCACCTCATTGGGATAAATGACATTGATGCTTTGGTTTTATACAAAAAACTTCTTTTTCCCCTATTTTTTAGAATTAAAGTTCACTTTTCAATTGGGACAAACACGGATTCACATAACAATCTCTTTTCCTTTCAAGATTGGGCACCATAAAATTATTTTTTTCATTGGGATAAATGAAATTGATGCTTTGGTTTCATAAAAAAGCTTCACTTTCCTCTATTTTTAAAGATAAGGTTTGTTTGTCAGTTGGGACAAACATGGATTCAAATAATAATATCTTTAAACTCATTCTCCTTATTGCAATAAATGTCCATGATGCTTAGGCTTCATAAGAAAAGCTTTTTTTCCCACCATTTTTTAGAATTAAACTTCATCTGTCAATTAGGACAAACACGGGCTCACATAATAATTTCTTTTCTTTTCTTGATTACGTGCCATAAACTCATTCTACCCATTGGGATAAATGACATTGATGATTTGGTTTCATAAAAAAAGCTTCTTTTTTCACCATTTTTATAGTTGAAGTTCATTTGTGAATTAGGACAAGCACGAATTCGCATAATAATCTCTTTTGCTTTTCCTGATCAAGCATGATAAACTATTTCTAGTCGTTGGGATAACAGAAATTAATGCTTTGATTTCAGAAGAAAAGCTTCTCTATCCACCATTTTTTACAATTAAAGTTTGTTTGCAATTTGGATAAGCATGGATTCACATTTTAATTACCTTTCTTTTTATGATTAGGTACCATAAACTCATTATACTTATTAGGCTAAATGACATTGATGCTTTGGTATGATAAGAAAAGCTTTTTTCCTTCATATTTTAGAGTTAAAGTTTGTTTGTCAGTAGGGACAAACATGGATTTACATAATAATTTTCTTTCCTTTTCTTGATTAGGCATAATAAACTTATTCTACTTGTTGCGATAACAGATATTGATGCTTTGGTTTCATAAAAAAAGCTTCTCTATCCACCATTTTTTACAATTAAAATTTTTTTACAGTTTGGACAAATATGGATTCACATAATAACTACCTTTCTTTTTATGAGTGGGTTCCATAAACTCATTATCCTCATTGGGATAAATGACATTGGGGCTTTGGTATGATAAGAAAAGCTTTTCTTTCCCTTATTTTTTTAGAGTTAAAGTTTGTTTTTCAATTGGGCAAACACAGATTCACTTAATAATCTCATTTCTTTTCAAGATTAGGCATAATGAACTCATCTCCTCATTATGATAAATGACATTGATGCTTTGGTTTCATAAGAAAAGCTTTTCTTTCCACCATTTTTTTAGAATTAAACTTCATTTGTCAATTAAGACAAGCATGGATTCACATAATATTCTCCTTTTCTTTCATGATTGGGCACCATAAACTATTTCTACTCACTGTGATAAATGACATTGATTCTTTGGTTTCATATGAAAAGCTTCTCTTCCCACCATTTTTTAAAGTTCATTTGTCATTTGGGACCAACATGGATTCACATAATAATTTCCATTCTTTCCATGATTGGGCACCATAAACTCATTCTCCTCGTTGGGATAAATGACATTGATCCTTTTGTTTCATAAGAAAAGATTTTCTTCCTATAATTTTTAAAATTAAAGTTTCTCTGTCAATTAGGATAAACATGGATTCACATAATAATCCCTTTCTTTTCATTATTGGGCACTATAAACTCATTCTATTTATTGTGATAAACGGCACTGATTCTTTGGTTTGATATGAAAAGCTTCTTTTTTCACCATTTTTTGAGTTAAAGTTCCTTTGTCAATTAGGACCAAGACGGATTTACATAATAATATATTTTTTTTCATGATTGAGCAGCATAAACTTATTCTTTTCATTCATATAAATGGCATTGATGCTTTGGTTTTACAAAAAAGGCTTTTCTTCCCCTAATTTTTTAGAATTAAAGTTCATTTGTCAATTAGGGCAAACACAGATTCACATAATAATCTCTTTTCCTTTCTTGAATGGGCATAATAAATTGTTCTACTTATTGGGATATATGACATTGATGCCTTGGTCTTATAAGAAAAGCTTCTCTTTCCCTCATTTTTAGGAGTTAAAGTTTGTTTTTCAACTGTGACAAAAATGGATTCATTTAACAATCTCCTTTCTTTTCAAGATTGGGCGTAATAAAACTCATTCTTCTCATTAGGATAAATGATATTGATGCTTTAGATTCATAAGAAAAGCTTTTCTTCACACCATTTTTTAAAATTGAACTTCATCTGTCAATTAGGATAAATATGTATTCACATAATAATATTCTTTCTTTTCATGACTGGGCACCATAAACTCATTTTACTCATTAGGATAAATCGCATTGATGCTTTGGTTTCATAAGAAAAGCTTTCTTATCCATCACATTTTAGAGTTAAAGTTTGGTTGTTCGTTAGGATAAACACGAATTCTCATAATAATCTCCTTTTTTTTTCAAGATTAGGCACCATAAACTTATTCTCCTCATTGGGATAAACGTTATTGATGCTTTATTTTCATAAAAAAATTTTTTCTTCCTACAAGTTTTTAGTATTAAATTTTGTCTATCAATTAGCATAAATACAGATTCACATCATAATCTCCTTTCTTTTCATGATTAGGCGCCATAAACCCAATCTACTCATGGGGATAAATGATATGACGCTTTTTTTCTAGAAAAAAAGCTTTTCTGTCCACCATGTTTTAGAGTTAAAGTTCATTTGTCAATTAGGACAAGCACAGATTCATGTAACGATCTCCTTGTATTTCGTGATTGGTCATCATAAACTCATTCTCTTCATTGGGATAAATGGCATTGACGCTTTGATTTTATAGCAAAGGCTTTTCTTCCCACCATTTTTTACAATTATAGTTTGTCTACCAATTAGGACAAAGATGGATTCATATAAAAATCTTCTTCTTTTTCATGATTGGGTGCCATGAAATGATTCACCTCATTGGCATAAATGACATTGATGCTTTGGTTTCATAAGAAAAGCTTCTCTTTCCCTTATTTTTTTATAATTAAAGTTTGTTTTTCAATTGGGACAAACATGCATTCACATAATAATCTCTTTTCCTTTTAAGATTGGGTGCCATAGAATTATTCTTTTTATTAAGATAAATGACATTGATGCTTTGTTGCATAAGAAAAGTTTCTCTTTCCCTTATTTTTTAAAGTTAAGGATTGTTTGTCAATTGGGACAAATGTTGATTCACATAATATTATCTTTAAACTTATTCTCCCTATTAAGATAAATGACATTAATGCTTTGGCTTCATAAGAAAAGCTTTTTTTCCCATCATTTTTAAGAATTAAACTTCGTCTGTCAATTAGGACAAACATGGACCCACATAATAATTTTCTTTTCTTTTCTTGATTGGGCGTGACAAAATCGTTCTACCCATTAGTATAAATGACATTGATGCTTTGGTTTTACAAGAAAAGCTTCTCTATCCATCATTTTTTACAATTAAAGTTGTTTGCAATTTGGGCAAACATGGATTCACGTAATAATTACCTTTCTTTTTATGATTAGACACCATAAACTCATTATCCTCTTTGGATAAATGATATTAATGCTTTGTAAGATAAGAAAAACTTTTCGTTCCCTTATCTTTTAGAGTTAAAGTTTGTTTGTCAGTAGGGACAAACATGAATTCACAAAATAATCTCCTTTCTTTTCAAGATTGGGCACAATGAACTTATCTCCTCACTATGATAAATGATATTGGTGCTTTGGTTTCATATGAAAAGCTTTTCTTCCTACTATTTTTTAGAATTAAACTTCATTTGTCAATTAAGACAAACATGGATTCACATCATAATCTCTGTTCTTTTCATGATTAGGCACCATAAACGCATTCTACTCATTGTAATAAATGACATTTATTCTTTCGTTTTATATGAAAAGCTTCTCTTTCCACTATTTTTTAGAGTTAAAGTTCATTTGTCTATTGGGACAAACATGGATTCACATAATAATTTCCTTTCTTTTCACACCATAAACTCATTCTCCTCGTTGGGATGAATGACATTGATGCTTTGGTTTCATAAGAAAAGCTTTTCTTCTGATAATTTTTCAAATTAAAGTTTCTCTATCAATTAAGACAAACACAGATTCATATAATAATCTCTTTTCTTTTCATTATTGGGTGCCATAAACATGTTCTACTCATTGTGATAAATGACATTGATTCTTTGGTTTCATATGAAAAACTTCTTTTTCCACCATTTTTAGAGTTAAAATTCCTTTGTCAATTGGGATAAACTTGGATTCACATAATAATCTACTTTCTTTTCATGATTGGGAGCATAAACTCATTATCCTAATTAGGATAAATGGTATTGATGCTTTGGTTTCATAAGAAAAGCTTTTCTTTCCCTCATTTTTAAGAGTTAAAGTTTGCTTGTCAATTAGGACAAAAATGGATTCACATAACAATCTCTTTTCTTTTCAAGATTGGGCATAATAAAACTCATTCTCCTCATTGGGATGAAGGATATTAATGCTTTGGTTTTAAGAGAAAAGCTTTTCTTCCCACCATTTTTTGAAATTAAACTTCATCTGTCAATTAGGACAAACATGGATTCACATAATATTCTCTTTTTTTTTTTCATGATTCGGCACCATAAACTCGTTTTACTCATTAGGATAAATCACATTGATGCTTTGGTTTAAATGCAGATTCACATGATAATCTCCTTTATTTTCAAGGTTGGGCACCATAAACTCATTATTCTCTTTGGGATTAACGACTTTGATGCTTTGTATAAGAAACGTTTTTCTTCACACAAGTTTTTGGGATTGAACTTTGTCTACCAATTAGGACAAACATGAATTTACATAATAATCTCTCTTCTTTTCATGATTAGGTGCCATAAGCCCGATCTACTTATTGGGATAAAATAAATTAACACTCTGGTTTCATAAAAAAACTTCTATTTGCACCATTTTTTAGAGTTAAAGTTCGTTTATCAATTAGGACAAGCATGGATTCACATAATGATCTCCTTTCATTTCATTATTGGTCACCATAAACTCATTCTACCTATTGGGATAAATGATATTGATGCTTTGGTTTCACAGGAAAGGCATTTTTTCCCACCATTTTTTACAATTAAAGTTTGTATATCAGTTAGGACAAAGATGGATTCATATAAAAATCTCCTTTTTTTTGTGAATGGATGCCATAAGCTCATTCTACTCATTGGGATAAATGAAATTTATGCTTTTGGTTTCATAAGAAAAGCCTCTTTTTTCACCATTTTTTTATAATTAAAATTTGTTTGTCAATTGGAACAAACACGAATTTGCATAGTAATCTTCCTTTCCTCTTGATTGGGCACTGTGAACTCATTCACCTCATTGGGATAAATGACATTGATGCTTTGGTTTCATAAGAAAAGCTTCTGTTTCCCTTATTTTTTAGAATTAAAGTTAGTTTTTCAATTGAAACAAGCATTGATTCACGTAATAATCTTTTTTTTTAAGATTGGGCACCATAAACTTATTCTTCTCATTAGGATAAATGAAAATGATGCTTTGGTTTCATAAGAAAAGCTTTTCTTTCTCTCATTTTTTAGAGTTAAGGTTTGTTTGTCAGTTGGGACAAACTCGAATTCACATAGTAATATCCTTAAACTCATTCTCCTTATTGGGATAAATGACATTGATGCTTGGCTTCACAAGAAAAGCTTTTCTTCCCATTATTTTTTGGAATTAAACTTCATCTGTCAATTAGGACAAACACGGATTCACATAATAATTTCATTTCTTTTCTTGATTGGGCACTATAAACTAGTTCTATCCATTGGGATAAATGACATTTATCCTTTAGTTTCATAGGAAAAGCTTATCTTTCCACCATTTTTTAGAGTTGAAGTTCGTTTGTGAATTTGGACAAGCAGGGATTCACATAATAATCTCTTTTCCTTTCTTGATTAGGCATAATAAACTCATTTTACTTGTTTAGATAACAGACATTAATGCTTTGGTTTATATGAAAAGCTTCTCTATCCACTATTTTTTGCAATTAAGGTTTGTTTACAATTTAGATAAACATTGATTCACATAATAATTACCTTTCTTTTCATGATTAGGTACCATAAACTCATTATCCTCATTGGGATAAATGACATTGATGCTTTGGTATGATAACAAAAGCTTATTTTTCCCTTATTTTTTAGAGTTAAAGTTTGTTTGTCGGTTGAGACAAACATGAATTCAAATAATAATCTCGTTTCTTTCCAAGATTGGGCATAATAAACTCATTCTCCTCATTATGATAGATGACATTGATGCTTTGGTTTCATAAGAAAAGCTTTTGTTCCCACCATTTTTTAGAATTAAACTTTATCTATCAATTAGGACAAACACATATTCACATAATAATCTTTTTTTTCATGATAAGGGCCCATAAACTATTTCTACTCATTGTGATAAAAGACATTGATTCCTTGGTTTCATATGAAAAACATCTCTTTCTACAATTTTATGGAGTTAAAGTTCATTTGCTAATTAGGACAAACATAGATTCACATAATAATTTTCTTTCTTTTCATGATTGGGCACCATAAACTCATTCTTCTCATTGAAATAAATGACATTGATGCCTTTGTTTCATAAGAAAAGCTTTTTTCCCCATAATTTTTAAAATTAAGGTTTCTCTATTGATTAGGACAAACACAGATTCACATAATAATCTCCTTTCTTTTCATTATTAGGCCCCATAAACTCATTCTACTCATTGTGATAAATAACATTGATTCTTTGGTTTCATATGAAAAGCTTTTCTTTTCACCGTTTTTAGAGTTAAAGTTTCTTTGTCAATTAGGATAAAAATGGATTCACATAATAATCTTTTTTTTTTCATGATTGGGTAGCATAAACTCATTCTTCTTTTTAGGATAAATGGCATTGATGCTTTGGTTTCATAAGAAAAGCTTTTTTTCCTATAATTTTTTAGAATTAAAGTTCTTTTGTCAATTAGGATGAACACGGATTTGCAAAATAATCTCCTTTCCTCTCTTGGTTGGGATAATTAACTTGTTCAACTTATTGGGATAAATGACATTGATGCTTTGGTTTCATAAGAAAAGCTTATCTTTCCACCATTTTTTATAGTTAAAGTTCATTTGTCAGTTGGGACAAACATAGATTCATATAATAATCTCCTTTCTTTCCAAGATTGGGTACCATAAACTCATTCTCTTCATTGGGCTAAATGACATTGATGCTTTGGTTTTATAGGAAATGCTTTTTTTCTCACCATTTTTCAGCATCAAAGTCCATATGTCAATTAGGACAAAGATGGGTTCACATAATAATTCTTTTCTTTTCAAGATTAGGTGATATAAAATCGCTTTACTCATTAGGATAAATGGCATTAATGCTTTGGTTTCATAAGAAACACTTTTCTTCCCCCATTTTTTAGAATTAAAGTTTGTCAATTGGGACAAATATGGATTTATGTAATAATCTCATTTCTTTTCATGATTGGGCACCATAAACTTATTCTTCTTATTGTGGTAAATGACATTGGCGCTTAGGTGTCAAAAGAAAAGCCTTTCTTTTCATCATTTTTTGGAGTCAAAGTCCACCTATCAATTTGGACAAAGATGGGTTCACATAATAATCTCTTTTCTTTTCATAATTGGGTGCCATAGACTCGATCTACTTATTAGGATAAATGGCATTGATCCTTTGGTTTCATAAGAAAAGCTTATCTTTCTTTTATTTTTTAGAATTAAAGTTCGTTTATCAATTGGGACAAATAAGGATTCACATAATAATCTCTTTTCTTTTCTTTATTAGGCTCCATAAGCTTATTCTCCTCATTAAGATAAATGACATTGATGTTTGGTTTCAAAAGAAATACTTCTCTTTCCCTCATATTTTAGAGTTAAACTTTGTTTGTTAGTTGGGACAAGCATGGATTCACATAGTAATCTCCTTCCTTGTCATAATTGGGCACATGAACTCATTCCCCTCATTGGGATAAATGACATTGATGCTTTGGTTTTAAAAGAAAAGTTTTTTTTCCTATCATTTTTTAGAATCAAAGTTCATTTATTAATTAGGACAAACACAAATTCGCATAATAATCTCATTTTTTTCATGATTAGCCACCATAAACTCATTTTACTTATTGGGATAAATAACATTAATGGTTTGGCTTTAGTGGAATTGTTTCTCTTTCCTTTATTTTTCAAAGTTAAACTTTGTTTGTCAAACGGGACAAGCATAAATTCACATAGTAATCTCCTTCCTTTTCATGATTAGTTACAATAAACTCATTCTCCTCATTAGGATAAATGATATTGATGGTTTGGCTTCATAAGAAAAGCTTCTCTTTCCCCTATTCTTTAGAGTCAAATCTCATTTGCCGATTAGGACAAACACGGACTCACATAACACTCACCTTTTGTTTTATGATTGGGTATCATAAACTCATTCTCCTCATTGGATAAATGACATTGATGCTTTGGTTTCATCCGAAAAGCTTTTTTTTTCTCACTATTTTTTAGAATCAAAGTCCATATGTTAATTAGGGCAAAATGGGTTCGCATAATAATCTCTTTTCTTTTCAAGATTGGGTGCCATAAACCTACTCTACCTATTGTGATAAATAACATCGATGCTTTGGTTTCGTAGGAAAAGATTAGAATTAAAGTTTATTTATCAATTGGGACAAACACAG
>JBBYHO010457103.1:0-50943 GCA_038382025.1 Adansonia gregorii
AATGGCCTTCTTGACAAAAGCATCTATATGATGTAATCGATGGGTTTGTAATAAAAGCCTAGTAGTGAAAGTTTGCAAGTTGCTTAAATGTATTTATTAATTGAAACAAGCCTCACACTCATGGAACCAAAGATTTAACCAAGTGATCAAGGTCTTTGGATTTGATGTAGGGAATTTGTCAGTAGTCAAACTATGGCTATCGCAATAATTTGACATAAAGGATTTAGGGGAAGCTAATTATGTTTTAGGCATTCCTCTCTTTAGAGATTGAAAGAATAGAATGATAGCTTTGTCCTAAGCTTTATACGTTAACAAAATTATTAAAAAGTAAGCAATACAAGATGCCAAGAAAGGTTTAGAACCCTTTATGGTAAGATTCACTCTTACATTGAATGACTGCCTTGAGACATCCTAAGAAAGAGAACGCACAAAAAAAGTCCCTGACACATCCGCTAAGGGTAGCCTCTTGTATGTTGGGCTTTACACATGATCAAATATTTGTTATGTGGTTGGTATTGTAAGTCTATATTAGTTAAACCGGATAACAAGCATTGGTAATCTGTAAAGCATACACTTAAGTATCTTAAGAGAATAAGGAACTATATCTTGGTATATTCTGGAAGAGACCTAACACCAATAAGATATATAGATTCAGATTCCAAACATATAAGGATTTGAGGAAATCTACTTCTAGGTTTGCCTTGGTCTTAGGAGGAGGCACCATTATGTGAGGAGTATAAAACAAACTTGTATGGCAAACTCCATAATGGAGGCCAAATATGTGGCTACCTCTAAAGTGTCTAAGGAAGTGACTTGGCTTCATAAGTTCCTTAAAGATTTTAATTTAATTCTTGGTCTAGATAAACCTATCACACATTATTGTCATAATTGTGTAACAAATACAAGTATTAAGGAATCTAGACACCATAAAGACAAAACATATAGGCAGGAAATACCATATTATAATAAAGTTGATGATGGAAGGAGTTGTTGATTTCTGCAAAATTGCATCTGAAGATAACCATGCTAATCCCTTTACTAAAACTTTAGTGGCTAGGGATTTTAACAGGTAAGTTAAGGGCATAAGGATGCAAGACATAACTCATTTACTCCCTTAGGGCAAATCGAATATTGTTAGGAATGCCCTAAGGATGAAAGACATTTTGATACATTTCATTATTTTGAACTGATTATTTATATATATTTGAGGTTCATTATATCATTCATATTATACCTTTATTTAGATTTACATGTTAAAATAAATGTAAGCAAATATGGCTTATTGACTACTAGTGTTTATAATGTTAGAATGTTGCATATAATAGACTTTTTATGCGGGAAGATAACATTCAAAGGTAAGTTGTTTCCATTGATAGTCCATATTCTATGGGATTAATATGGGCAATTAACTCATGTTATGACCATTATGTAATCTAAATCTAATTGAGGAGATGACTTGTCTAGGTTATTTGGAGTAGTTTCACTTATAAGTGAAGACATAGATATATTGCCTAAAGGTGGTGATATATTAAACTGGATCAAAGTGCAAATAATCCATCAATAAGTTCATTTACATGGATTAATTCACTTTTGATATTCATTGTGTAATTATCTTAATTCTTAGTAAGTAATTAACTCTATTTGTGTAACTTGTATGCTTTGACATCCCAAAGGCTAAAGCATCTTGAAATAGCAAGCTACTAGATCGATTCATTGGGCATATGACTTATATTTGATGAGAGCTTTACTTATAGATATGGAATCATAGCTCAAGAGTTGAGGTTATCCTTTTAAAGGGTATTATATGGTATAGTGAAAATGGATGAGGCCTTGGTTATTTGTATGTCAAATGATAAATTGTTCATATATGGTGAACAATCCTTTTCACAGAGAGAATATAATGAAACTTTCAGATAAGGTGATCAAGTAGGTAAAATAGACATTTTAACCTTAAGTTGATCATAGATATCATACAAGGATATGACACAATTGACAAGGTCATTGGACTTAAAGGCTATTTATAAAGCTTATGTAATATGGTATATATTGAGAATGCAATCTCAGGTCTTTTATGGTACGACTTTGAGATTAATAATTATATGATTAATTATTCAATGTGGAATAATTAATACATATATTATTGGAGCTTAATTATATATGCCCAATTGGTCCCTCTACTAGCTCGACTTAATTCCTTAATGGTTAGTTATTGATTGAAATATCTGGAGATAGAAGATTCTCAATAGGGTGAAGTGGTACAATAGATTCACTCACTTTAGGAGTGTAGGCATTTT
Source organism: Adansonia gregorii (assembly GCA_038382025.1). Classification (NCBI taxonomy): domain Eukaryota; kingdom Viridiplantae; phylum Streptophyta; class Magnoliopsida; order Malvales; family Malvaceae; genus Adansonia; species Adansonia gregorii. Next base: position 2,295 of record JBBYHO010457103.1, read on the forward strand.
CTCTAGTAAATAATTGAAAATGATTTTTTGGTGTCATTTATTTAGAATATATATTTCATTTGAATTCAATATTTATTTAGACATGAATTTGTCATTTAAATTAATTATATTTATCTTCTAATAAATATAGGAGTTAATTTAAATTAAATAGATATAAAAAATTAATTATTTATATAATTAATTTAATATCTATTAAGTCTAGTTTAATTATTTATTTATAGATTAAATATGAAAAATACTCTAAATAAATTAAAAATTATTTTATTTATTTATTTTAATTTGTGATTAAATTAATTATTTTGTTATAGTTAGTTTTATTTTGATAATTAATACATAGTTGTTCTATTCAAATAACATTGCCATGATTTTATTTTGAATTAGAATTAGAGTTAAGAAAAATTATTGCACTAAATAAAATTAATAGTTTAATCTAAATTAATAAGTATTCAAATTAAACTGGTTAAATTCCATAAAATAATTTGATAATTCGGGCTAAAATATTGTCTATGAATACTACGGCCTAGTCAAATTATAATGGGCACCCATTCTAGGGTTTATGCCTTATATAGGTTTTTTATGGAGTAGATAAAATAATTATTTTAATTAAAAATTAGAATTAGGGCTACCTTATTACCTAATATAAATAAAAGGCTTATGCCTAAGGTTTTAAGTAGACCATTTGCACTGCCCTTAAGGTTTCTAATCACAACATCTTATACTCTTTAACCTATTAGCACAAAATTGGTCTTGAAGGAGAATCAAGCTGTATGAATCCTAAGTTAATCGATACAAAGGGCACCCACACACTCTACCATCCGGGAATTGAAGAATAGTAAAGAAGGCTAGTTGGTTAAAGCTTTCACACAGATCTAGGAATTCTTAGATGGCATTTTCACATATGTAACTAATTGATTAAGATAGGAATTGGAGAATAGTAAAGAGGGCTAGTTGGTTAAAGCTTTCACATAGATTTAGAAATTCTTAGATGGCATTTTCACATATGTAACTAATCGATTAAGATAGTTTTATTATATATAACACCACGATTTAGTATGATCGAATTAAAAAATTTTAAAATTCTGCTACGCATTTGATTTATTTTCCTACATAATTAAGTCCCCAAATTTTTCAAAAAAAAATCTCAAAACATTTTTGAAAATGAAAAATTTAACCGTGATATTATCTGCAGAATTAATTTTAAAATTTGACAAGAAAATATTTAAAAACTAATTTTTCTTTTGAATACTCATCCTTGTCGAAACTACACTTTTTCCACCACTTAAATGTGAGGTTATTTAGGTATGATTAAGAAGGTTTTGAAAATGCTTATTTTGCCTAGAGGAGGTTGACTTTACCAGGCCAGTCATTACTCTTAATCTTAGGTTTTTAGGACTATCAGAAAAAAAGGCCCGAATGAAATTAGGTGTATACAATAGGGAAGTGTCTATTCTTTGCAAATACTAATAGACAGATCCAAAAATCATAACTCTTGATTTCGATTGATTCCATTAAGAGAGAAAACTAAATTTCTTTCTTCATTGTGATAAAAAACACTTTTAGATCACTTGGAATTCCAATCGACATAAAGGAGGCCTAGGGAAGTAAGGATTTCAAGATTTAGCCAATTTCACAATTTTCGTAAAAAACTAATCTCTCAATGCTAGAAAACTATTTTTCTATTTTCTTTGTTTCAAGAATGATTCAAGAACACTCAAAAAAACTATGAATACACAAAAAAAAGTCTAGGGAAGCATAGGTGTTGCACAAACCTATTAGAAAAGTCTAAAGTTGGTGCCTAGGGTTTTCTTAATGCTTCTTATCAACCAAAAAAGCTTTAATAATGTATTTAAATACACCTTGAGCTAGGTTAGGCTTGATTATTGGGTCAACTGAGCCTAATCCAATAAACCCAAAATGTGACCCTATTTCGGAGTGCTTCTTGGAACCCAATTAAAACTATTTTAATTAGCTTTGTCCAAGATTGGGCCTTAATATTAACTTATTAATATTTTAGCCACATAGCACACTAAAGATAGCTATTCTATGCACCTAGCCTATTAGCAAGTCTAACTTGGAATAGTTCACAACTAAACTCTCTTGACTTGATAACTAGGGCTTTTGGCCTAACCATTAAAATATATGTTAAATAATATAATTCATAATTAAATTTTTGTTCATAATTAAATAATATTAAATAATTAACTACATACTTATCAAATAATTATTTAATTTTCAAATGCAATAATTTAGCTTTATTTAATAAAATCCCTAAACCATGTCTGCAGTAGACATAATCCTGATAAGACATTTTTATCTTTATTACCATATTAAGACATCTCTAGTTAGATTTCATAAATCTATTATATCTTAAATTATTCTTAACTAAACTAATTTAATTATATCTTCCTCATTATACCTTTTATTTAATTAAGTTGTACTTAATTAAAGCTCGATTTTAATCTAATAGATCATCTTATTGGGTATGACATCTCAATTTTAATCTAATAGATCATTTTATTGGATATGACCCATTAGGCTTCCATAATAATGGCAATAAATATAATTACCCAATTAAGTGTATTTTTGTTTATAGACTAAGATTGGCCTCAGCAAGGGAATATGGCCACTCGGTATGTAGAAAGAGTCAATATGAGCTCTTAAGAAACCTTTCAGTAATTGCCTCAATGCACTTTGGTCCTTTCACAAATATTTGGAAAGATAATAAGCATGCTGCAATGTCTACATGTATCAATTCATATTAGTTCTTACAGCTTTCAATTAACCTTTTGAATTTAAATAGACATTTTGCCCTAAACTTATCATATGTTGGCCAACAATTTTATCAAGCTAACCAAAGCTAAGAATGTATGAGATATGTCTCTTGATGCCACTTAGAGTGATGAATCCTCTCTAGACCACTCATTTATATTCGTATGGCTCATGCCACACCTAAAACCACCCTACCACAAGCATCTATCTATTGTGGACTTATTCATGATGGAATCAAAGCATGACACTCCCTATACAAGATGACTTGGTATCATAAGTATGAGGACTAATACACACAACTAGCATATGAGAACATACTCCAAAGATGCTTGAGTGGCTAATACCAAATAGAGTTCTCAAATTAGCCATGTTCAATGAACTTGTTTCCATAAAACAATCACCCATATGCTATCCCCATGTATCTCCATACTTTAACTTCTATGAGATTAAGGAGTTACATGTATCAAATGCATGAAAGTTTAGCATATACTAGTCTTTAAGCATTTGTAATGCCTTTTCTTAACAATACGCTAACTAGGAACATTTTTAGAAAGATAACTTTGATGCATAAGGATCTTATTGCCATAATTCATTACTGACTTTGCAAGGCCATTGTGTTTCGTGGGCTTCATCCAATTAGTGTTCACATGATTGTCATTCACGCCACTAACATGAAGAAAAACATTGAATCACTAACATAAGTGATTATTTTGCATTAGCAACTATTATTGCCTCATCAAATCCAATTGGCTCTAAAGCATATACCAACACATAGTGCTGTCCATGTTGAAATAGAGTTGTCTCACCTATTTGACTATCCTAATCGTGTATTGAGGCCTTAGACATGCCAATATTTGCCGTTTGGGTCCATGATAGTGGAAATCACATATCCATTTGATATCTTGAACGATTTAAGGTTGAAGTATTCTTTCGAAAAGAAAGAATTTGAATGGTTTTTTAAAATCAAAATTTTTGAAAATTTTAAAGAAAACAAATTTTAAGATGGCAAATATTTTAAATTGAGGATGGAAATTAATTTTAAAAACAGTTTTAAGTTCTAATCTGAGCCTAAAGAGACCTATGTCATGAGTCATGACTCATAAGGAAAATCATTGAATAAATTTTGAGTCATTCGACTGAGTAGAAATATTGCTTTGTGAAAATCCAAGTAATTTTCCTAAGTTTAGCAAATAAGGGGATAACATCAAGCTATCCATTTTCTTGAATTTATTTTAGTTTGGTCCGATGGTTTGTAGTGGCGAACAAGGTATTGTTGGAAAGGGTACTCAATAATGATTAATGTAAAAATATCCCAAAAATCCTAAAAAATCACTTTCTAGGCAAAGTTCATTTTTGAAACTGAGTCTGAGTCTAAGTCAGTACTGACAGCAAATGTAAGGAAATAGGAACAGTAAACTTTAAAAAATCATCATGGACTTATTCAAAATTGTTATATTGCTAACGATACTTTTTCTAAAACAGAATTTTATATCTTTTCTAGAAAAATATTTAAAAAAATCTAGAAAAATCATATGATGGGCCAAAATTACTTTAACAGAATGCAAATAACTGATCGATGATTCTAGGTGTTTCAAATAGTAGGGATTTAAAAAATAATAACTTTCACATCCAGTGTGATCTAGGGGCAAATAAGGCATATTTCTAATGATAATTTGAAGCCATTGCTAACTCAAGAAAATGATTAAACTAAGAGGGGGTGAATTTGTTCTACAAGAAGTTGATCACAACTTTATCTTTTATAAAAGTTTGACAATAAATTAAAAGTAAAAAGGAGTTAAGGAGAAGAAAAACAAACAATCAATATATAGAGGTTTGGTCCTTGAATTCGGCACCTACGTCCTTTCTTCTTGGCACTTCCTTGCCAAGGTGATTCCCATAATTCAATAATGAAATTGTTGCATTTAAGGCTAAGGTATAACTTTATAACTCTTATCTGTTAAGGCTTAGATAGAACCTTTCAATCCCTTTAAGAATTTTACCCTAAATTCTTAAGTGTTTTCATTTACCCTTACACAACCCTCTTTGTGATGTGAATAAAGTATTTGCAAACAATTTGAACCTCTAGGAGGTGGGTGTTTGCTGGAATTTAAGTACAATGTGGATGAGATACAAATAAATTTAAAAGATTATAAATTGGATATAAGGAAAATAAAGAATTTGAAGACTTTAAACTTTTGTTGTTTAATGCTTGATTGATCTTTTTTTTTCGTACTTCTTTAGCTATTTGGAACCCTATTTATAGCTTGGAATTAATTTATATGCATTGGGCATTAAATGAGGTGGTTGGAAACCCGTTGTAGCCTTCATAATTGCTTGTTTCCATTCAAACCCGTGCTATTGTACCAATATAATAAAAACAGTACTGATACATGAATTAAAAATATGATTATTATAGCTTGTTGTATCGATACAGAAGGCTGAGTATCGATACGAGCGAAGTTGTATCGATACAGACACACTTCTATTGATACTTTTAAGGGTTTCAGCCAAACCTTGGCTACTGCCAAGTAATGTATAGGTACATATAAGGTGAGTATTGATTCTTGCTAAGTTGTACCGATACAAACACACCTGTATCGATACTTTGAGGGGTTTCAGCCAAACCTTGGCTACTACCAAGCAATGTATCGATACATGTTGATAAGTATTGATACAATTGAGGGTTTTAAGTATAATATCGATATATTTATGCATTATGTCGATACATACCTTTAAAATCCTTTGTAAAATGGTTTTTCTTGGCTTGATATTGTCTTAAATATATCTAAAAATATTCTAAGTATAAATATGCATTTTGGAACATATATTTATGAGAAAATAGAAACTTAGTACTTTTTTAAAATATTTTTTAATTTTAACACAAATACTAAGTTGGAAATAGCTAAGTACAAATTATTTTAGCTTAAGTTGTTGGTTATATCAAAATTGAAATTAATTCAAAGTGAATAGCCCTTTCTAGGAAAAATACTAGTAAATTCCAAAAAAAAAAAATTTAAAGTCCAAATTAATTTCTTAATAGGGGTTACTGCGCTGCCAGTATCGAAATACAAGTTTCTTTGGGTTAAGGCTTTTATGGTTATGTGTTAGGGCATTGGACATGCAAATGTTCAATCACTAAGGCCTATGGTACTGGAGTAAGGGACCAATCTAGATCCTATAGAATAAGCCACTAATCGTCCCTAATCCACACCAGTGGTGATGATAGGCTTAAAACAAAGCTCAAATCAAGCACTTGAAAACATTTTTGATTTTAATTAAAAAGATAATTTATTTAGCCTAATGTGGTTATGATCCCAAACACTTACACTTGATATATCCCCAAGATTGGAGAGCCAATATATTAAAAACATTAAATCCAAGCTAGACCTTATTAATTAAGTTTAGTCTAGATTTAATTTGGGGTGCTTTTCAAAAAACAACATAGGCACTCATCAAGCAAGCATTTTAAAGAAGTATTTTAACAAATATATGGTAAAACCAAAATGTATCATCATCATCCTTCTAAAGTCAAATGTAAGAACAAGCATCATCAAAAGCCATCATAAAGTGCCAGATATACATTTATAAAGCATGAATCATGATCTAAAATGAAATATAATACAAAGGCATCAAAATAGAGGGTTTTTTTAAAAAAAGAAAATGGGATTTTTAATCATCCAAACATGATCAAAGCATCATCAAAACAAGTTCAAAGCAACACCATTAAGACAAACGCATGATTTCCTAAAAAAAGACATGGTTTTATGGAGAGGATTACTAAAATGAGATGGATATGAAATAAAAGAACCAAGATATGTAGAAGAATGGGAAGGAAAATATACCATCAAGCTTCCAAAACTTATTTCTCAGAGACCCTTAACCAAAAACCCCCAAGTCCTTTCTTTTTTTTCCTTCAGCTTTTATGTGCTAGGCCACTTTACTTTCCAATTTTTTATTTTTTCTTTTATGGTGGCTAACGTGCATTAGAATATTTAGGCTATGTGAAAGTGGAATGAGGCTTCTTGGAAAGTGTGAAATCATTATCAATTTTATGGCGAAGCATGAATGGAATATGGGATTTTTTTTTGTGGCTGGTGGTTGATGTTGTTTTCTTTTTCTATAGCTGGCGGCTGATGTTGTTTTCTTTTCTAAAGCCCTCATTTACCAGGCCAATATTCTAGCTTTATAGTGGACAAAATGGGGCAAAAACCTAAGATGGGTACCATTTCGGTGTTTTGCTTGGTAATAAGATGAGTCATGGTGTATTAGGATATGCTTTCAAATTTTAATTGATCAAGGTACTAATACTTGAGTATTAATTATCATTAAAATTCCAAAATCTCCATTAAATATCAAATTTTCTCATGAAATACTCCAGTATCAAGCTAATTAGGTCCTTAAAAAAATCATTAACCCAACATAATAGGCTCAAAATTAATTCAAATAATAAACACGTTGAATCAAAATAATTTTAATAAGGGCCATTAGGAATTTTAAAATATTTTAAAAGATGAGCTAATAGAATTAAATAAAATAAGCCCAAATAAAATAATTAAATATGCATGTGAGCTCTATTTTACTTAATATATTTTTTTATAAAATTTGGTCTTAAATTAAAAAAAAACTTATAACCCAATATAATTAAATAAAGTAGGCCCAAATAAATTAATTGAATATGTAGGTGGCTTTATTTTATATAATGTATATTTTTTACAACGTTTGGTCTTAAATTAAATAATTCATAACCTTACCGTAGCTACGAATGATGAGAATTGGACATAAGCTTGTACGAATGGCCTCAATGGTGCCTCAGATGATGGGTTATGATGCTCCAAATGTTGGCCCAAACAAAATAAGATGTCTACAGCTGCCCATCTTTGGATGTTGCTGAGTATCAAGAACAAGGCAAAGACAAATAGACACATTTTGTTTGGGATATAACATTGCCTTATTAGTTCTTGCAAGAAAATGGAGTTTTGGTTAATACTATGACAATATAGGCAAAGTTTTGTAGGATTTGACCTTCCTACTAGGTTTTATAAGGTTTAACCTCCCTACTAGGTCTATAATTTCCTTGGTCTAACCCCTTGATAGGCGCCAGCTAGGTGGGCTTTGACTCGATAGGTGTCCAATTCTTTGTGGACTAAAAAAAAGGGAAAAAAATGTTCAACTCTTTATGGACTAACTCGATAAGCATCTAGATCTTTATGAACTAAGGTAATTAGGCATCCAGATCTCTATGGATTGAGGTAGGTAGGCATCTAGCTCTTTATGGATTGAGGTAAGTAAGCGTCTGACTATTTATGGATAGAGGTAGGTAGGTATCCACCTCTTTGTGGACTCAAAGGAAAAAAAATGTTTAGCTCTTTATGGACTTAAAGGAAAAAAGAATCTAGCTCTTTATGGACTAAAAGGAAAAAGAAAGGTGTCCAACTCTTTGTAGACTAAAAGAAAAAGTATCCAGCTCTTTGTGAACTAAAACATGTAACTTTAGGTATATGGGAGAGGTTTGAACACTATCCTTATCAAAACATCCTCGAGAGAGGCCCTAAATTATTTAACCAAATATCCTCAAAAGAGGCTTTGGATGAAATATCCTCAAAAGAGGCTTCAAATGAAATGTAAATGTCCTTAAAAGAGGCTTTAGAGGATTTTAATTAAATGTCTTTAAGAGTGGCTTTAGAGGTTCTTTGGTGAAAACATCCTCGAGAGACTTTGGAAATTATAGACATTAAATTTTATCTGGGTAACATTTGTGTCACTCGTTGCACATAATGGTTCAATTAATTAGGCCACTTTTAATTTGAGTTTATAGGATTTAGATTAATTATGACTTATTCTTTTTAATTTAGGCTATTTTGAAAAATACAAAGGAAAAATAAACCAAAAAAAAGTGTGACCTAGGTTTCAAGCCATGCCACCTTTGTGAATGGGTCACTTGTGACCTATACAACAACATTTTAGTTTTTTCAGTGCATATAACTACCAGAAGAGAAAGCTAAAAATAGGGAGGGATAGAGAGAAAAAAATCTTTAAGAACTTTAAAAGAACACAAGCTTTCAAAAATATGTATATAAGAAAATAAAAATTCAAACTGGGGTTTTTTGGTTGAAAAGGCTCTAATGCTTATTTGGAGAATCCCAACTGTGAAATGGGAGCTCATATAGAGGGGAATAACATACTAGAGTTTAAGAATGATCAATAATGGATGGTGGTCAGATTTGAGGTGCAATGTTTGAACTTCTCTTATAGATTTAAAAATCTAAAAAGTTTAGAAAAATCCAACTCTAGATTGAAAAGAAAAGGTCAAAAAGATTTTACAAATTTGGGAGCCAACGGTTATCGGTGAGCTGTAGTCGATAATGGTGGTCGATGATTGATGTAGTAGCCGATCAATGTTTAGGACTTTTTTCTTTGTGTTTTAGTTTTAGGGTGAGAAAGAAGAAAAATAATAAGAAAAAGCAGAAAGAAATAAAAAAGGAAGAAAAAGAAAAAAAAGGCAAATAAAAAACAAGATTAAGTGGAGGAAAGAAAACCAACCACTGAGCCTCACTCAATCTTTAAACATAAAATGTCAAAAAAAATTAAAACTAGTACTGCGACGTGGATTGACATTTTTATGTTTGAGATTGTATTTTATCATTACGAAATACTTGTTTAAATGCCTCTAGATAATATTTTTATGCCTTTGATTTTTAATCTTATTGATTTACTTTTTTGCTTTTATCATGTTTGTTTAATGTGGTCATATATATTTTTGAAAATACCCCCCAAGCTAGATTAAGATTAACCCAAATAATAAGATTAATCTTGGTCTATTATTTTTAGCAAAATGCCACTTTAATCTTAGGGAAATATTAAGCTATTTATGTTGGGATTCAAGGTTAAACTAAGCTAAATATTTTGTTTTATTTTTTTAAAAAAAATATCTTCTTTGAGTGTCTAAATTTGTTTATGCCTTGATCTTTGCCTACAGTCCTGGTGTCAGTAGCATGGTTAATGGGCTATTTCATCATCCAAACTACTCTGAGATTGTGTAGATGAGCTTCTGAAGCTCACATCACTCATTCATTTCTACCATGAACATCCAGATGTCCATGGCTCGAATTTAACCTGAAAAATCCATGAAAACTAAAAATTTCCCTTATTTTATGTTGGCAGCACTATTTTTGCGACACAAAAAATCATTTTTGAACTATAAAACATTTTCCAAAAACAATCCTTATTTGCCTTGGATCATTTTAGATAAGAAAGTTATGATTTTTTTTGAAGCTTTGCTATTCGGAACCTTTGGAACCAATGATTCAAATTCTGTTTGGGCCATTTCGGCCCATTAGATGACTTTTTTGGATTTTTTAAATATTTTTCATAAAATGTTCATTAAATTCCCTTTTGAGAAAGGTATCTTTTGCGATTTAAAGATTCTATATAAGTCCAAAATGATTTTTAACATTTAGCCGCCCTATTTCCCCTGCATATGCTGCCAATGTTGAACTAGTATTTACTTTGAAAATTTTTTCCACCTAAAAGGTAATTTTCTAGGATTTTTTAAATAATTTTATATTGATTCTTATCAAGCTATTTTTCTAACGACGCCTTACACGACCTTTAGAACCTTTGGATTTGTCTGAAATAAAATTGAAAAGGGGAGCAACATGATGCTATCCCCTATTTTCAACACTGTTCGAGACTAGTTGGGTTCTCCGAACTCCCACTCTGAGGCATTCAAATGCCCCCATGTGATCCCAATTAAACCTTTCTAGTCAAAAAGAACATGTATTGACCCGTAGGCTTAAATTAAGGCATGAACAATTTTTAAGCTTTATTATCCTTACTTTTACCAATTTTTTAATAAAAAATCACCATTTTGACAAGAATTTGTAAAAAATGTCATTTTGTCAAGAAATCACCAAACCTTTGTCAAGATAAATCCTTTGAGCTTATTTCTCTAAAATCATCAAAGTTTCCATTGGTGATACTACAACCACACTTTTGAAAAACCTCATTTAAATTTCAAAACTTGCCAAAGTTTTCATTTATAGGGACACTCCAACCCCATTCTTTTTCAAAAATTGACAAGAAATAGTCAAAATTCATTAATTTAAATATGTGAATCTCATTTTTCTCAAAATTTTCAAGAAAAGATCAAATTTTCTCTTCCAATATTTCCTTCAAATTTTTCAATATTCAAACCTATTTTTATGCCTCGGTTAGTTAATGGATCCCAACGCATCTCTAAAACTGTCAACTTGCTTATTTCAAGATAATTGATGACAATAATGAGATATATTCGGAACATCTTTTTCCCTCTTCACAATTTTGTATGATTTATTTTATGCAATATTATTTCTCTTTTATCTTACTAACACATTTTTTGCTGTGTTGTTTATCTCGCATTCATATCTTCAAAACCATTTTCAAAAAAATCATAAAGGTAATGTTTTGTGTCGGTATCTCTTTGATACTTGATACGAAACGTCTAATTTTAAAAAAATTAAACTCAAAGATTATTTTTAATCACAATCTCTATGTTTTTCACCTTTCTAAGGTGCATATAAGATTCTTATTTTATACAAAATTCATGCGTTGAAAAAATGATTAGATTAAATAATGACAAGTCAAAACTAAGGAAACTAAAACCAAGTTAGGACATGGCTGGAAAGGTATCGATTTTAGGTGTCACGGAGAGGTTCATACCTTCTTATGCGTAACTAACTCTTGAACACAACATTAAATCTTTGGACCACATAGACCTTGAAACCAATGCCCGAGTTACGTAACTCAAAATGTCAATTTTCATAGGCATCCGATCATGCTTAGCCCAAATGATCGATGGTAACTCTAATTATTGGCCACTTCATTGTGGTCACCTAAGACTAGTTAGACAAACGATTCATCTGATAGTCTAATTTCAGGGTCAAGAACCAAGAATCCATACTTTTTTGCTACCATCATGTCAAAAAAAAAGGAAGAGTCCCAATCAAGAAAGACATTTCCTTATCAAGAAATACTCATGAGTTATGTACACTTCTTTCACATAGTCATAGTGCCGATAGCTTGGTGACTACACTGAAGACAAATTTAAAGAGTTAGGCCTATAACTAATTGTATCTTTCTTTAGGTCTCCATTTTTGCAGTTTTAGTCATTATTTACGATAATCCCTTTTCATTTTTGTCTACTAATCTTTTTTGTTATGATTTTTGTCATGAGATTAATTAGGATTGCCTTATTCCTAAATAAATATCGATTTAATAAATGTGGCAATACAAGGATAAATGAAAGTTTTGATTGTTTCCTTGGCACACACTATGCATTTGCATTTGCATTAGATTTCCACCAAGCTCCATGCTAGGGTTAGCATCCTAATTATTAGGAGGAAGTGAGCCATCTACCTTCATGAATAACGTTCTGCATAGGCATAGCAAGGCCTTTCAAGGTGTAAATTACCTATGTCTCTTGTAAGTACCTTTTCACATTTATATAGAGAAATGCATTCGTTAAATCAAACCCATTCCAAAAAACTCATGATGGGCTTAGGATCGAGGTGTCTCGACTATCCTTACTAGATAAAAGAGCAATTCGAATACTAAAATAACCATCAACTTAAACCCATATAGTGAACCTTACGAGCTAAACCATATCAAACCATACTGGATTGCTGTTAGAAAAACCCAAAGAATAAGATCACTTAGGGAAACACCTTTTACCTTTACTCTCATGTACCATGGTTACGTGGGCGATGCTATGTGAACATTATTGCTTATGTCCGTTATTTTATTTTCATGATCATTTCTTTAGGATATGCTAACACATTCGATGCCAAATTCTCTTTAATATATGGGTTGATGGCAAATGAATGTTATACTCGTAATGCCACCTTAAAATAGTTATATCTGACTAAAACAAGCCATCATGCTGTCCAAATGATGGCTTAATATTTATTCACCATGGATGGTGATAAATAAATGTCACCACTTAAATGGTCTTAGATGGTCAGTCTTAGTCCTCACAAGGTATCATATTACCTTATTGAAAGGTAATTTTTTAATGTGGACACATCGTTATGCTGTTTGTTCAATGTCTCAACATCCATGATCATCATGTCTACCCCTGGGCATCGTACCCCTTACTCAAATTTTGTGATGCATTTTTATTTTTATTCCTTTGTTCCTTTATCCTAGTGCCTATTATTTTGTATGGTTACTAACTCATTTCCCTTTTTTGCTTTTTTTTCTCAACCATGTGTTATTTCATCATTATCATCATCATCAAGTGATGATTGGTCAATGGTTCAGTATTCATCAAGGGGTGGCTATCATGGAGCCAAAGTTCACTTCAGATCTGAAGCCTTTCAAGAAAGCCAGAGCATGGTCAGAAAGCCAGTAATGTGAGGACAAGGATATCCTAAAATTAGGGTATGTCTCAACAGTGCATGAAAGGGTCAAGATAAGGTACTGTCAGAATGACTAGCAAAATCTGAAGTATGTATAGACTAATTAAAATAATATTGAGAAAAAATTATTCTAAAAAAGATGCAAAGACATTGCTCTTTTGCTTTAAGTTGGTTTGGATATTAGCATGTTGCAAGCAGCATCTCATACTACAAGGCTTTGAACAGATTAGCCCAGATTCTTGGTGCACCAGAGACTTGGATTAAGAGTCACATCAAGATAAAAAGGAACAGTGACTGTATCTCATAGGCTAGTTTGAAATGACCTTTAAAAGATTAAGATATCTACGCTTTAGCGATATGTAGATTGGTCATATTTTTGAAAACATTAGGTTATGTTTGAGCTAACAGTAACAGATATCTTCCCCCGATTTTGCTGCAACACCACTTCCACACTAGCTATTATTATTAAAACCATCTGAGCTCTTAGATTTTGCAAAAAAATTAATAAAGGTCACTTTATTAGATGTGTGCTACCCTTTTATATTTGGATTGCCAGTCATTTATGTCCAAAAAAAGGGGTCATACAACGTCTTATCTAACTTTAGCTATACCTCTAAGGTCCTCGAGAAAGAATGGCCTTAGGGCAAGTCACAAGAGCAATGGAACCAAAAATTTTGGAACCTCAAAAGGAAAGAGGTGACATGGAAGGCCTTTAGGTTTTCCCTACAGACAATTATATATTGGTGCAAAGATTGTAATTGTGTGTCGCTCATAAGATTATGGGGAAGCACTTGCTATGCACATATTTTGGTCCTTCAATAATTCCAGTGTCAACAATTCATCCCCTTCCTCCAAGACCTAACTATGGTAAGCATGATTACAAGTCAAAAGTTCAACTAGCCTTTCATGCATGGAAACAAACCCGTTGCATGAAGAGCTATTGGAGAGGAAGTAGTATGACCCTGGGATATGACGAATGGAGGCTCTATCACATTAATGATGCCATGCCCCAGTCCATTGTTAGGACATCATAAATACTAGTTGATTAATTTTCTTCTGAGATTGAATTGCTTAAATGAAAGTTCAAATAAAAAAAACAACCTTTGCCAAAAAGATTACCTGCTTCAAGAAAGAAAAGAGTCATTGGAAATGGACCACTACCTCCAAAATGGTAAGCTGAACGGGCCATCAAAGAAAAACCACCTCAAAAAGGATCTTAACAGTTTGAGGAAAGACTATGTGGCTCTTAGCAAAGCAAGCAAGTCTAGACACCTTAGTAAGGCGTTAGTTGAATAGAAGCCAGAAATTGTTACACTTGAAACAGAATTACACAAGTGGAGAGAAGCATGTATGACTAATAAAGAGAAACTTATTAGAGCTCGCGCCCTCGCATTAACCTATTAAAAGATAAATGTACGGTTAGAAGCTTGAGTCAAGGATTTGAAAGTAAACTAGGCTGAGAATAAGATTGTAACACTTAGAATTCAAGATTTAGAGCATTCTCTTTAAGCTCACTAAGACCAAGTCGATGAACTAGTAAGAGCCTTCAAATAGTGGGAGCAAGAATAGCTTTATGTGGTAGATCATGCATGCCAAAACTATCAAGACCATCATTGTTATCTCACCGAACCTATTCAAGTAGCCTAATTAGATGTCGAAAACATGATGGATGTAGCCTGATCCTTGACATGTAATATTCTATCTATTAGAGACCATAAGTAAGACTTAATGTATTGCATGTTATTAGGCAATGTAACTGTGTAAGGCATTTTTGAATGTAATCATGTGTAATTGAGATATTTTATTGCTTTAATAAAAGATGCCATTGGTGGAGCTACCCCTTAATCTAATTGTTCTTTTTGCATTTACATGACTAACCTAATTCTTTCATTATTTGTTTCATTCATGTTAATAGTAATTTAACTTCACAATCACATACTCACTTTCATCACATCAAACATATTCATGACACATCATAAAAGCCTAATTCAAAAATAATTTAAAGTGAAAATGCCCTAAAACATAGAACCTACAGTTCATCATTGATATAACACTCGTAATCATCGAAAAGCCATGGAGAATGATCACTAACCTGCATTAAGCAACTCGAACTTATATATAGGGAGTCACAAGAGCAATTACTTTTTAGGAATGAAGAACTGCAAGCTCAAATTGTAGAATTGACTAAGCTATTATCCTAGGCTTTGAAAGAAAAAAAAGTGAAACAAGCACAGTTGATGTAGGAAAAAATTGGCCAACCGTAAAAGTAACTTGAATGATTATACTGAACATACTAATGCTCAGCAAAGAGCATTACACTGCAACAACCTTCAGCAGCAAATATCCCATCAACTTAGCCATTCATCTACATTAATCCTGTAGCACCATCCCATCTAGTTTAAAGATTTTAGGGTGCAAGCTCTTCACCGGCAAAGCCTATGGTCTTAGACATTTATGAGCAATGGAATAATAAAAAGCAAAGAGGTCATCCAAAAATGATAAAAATTTAAACAAGAATTAGTCACTAGAGGAGCACTTTCGAGCTATTAAACGAAGTGACAAATTTAGGATAGTGGATGCAAAATCATTGGGATTGGTTTCCAGCCTTATCATCCTACCTAAATTCAAAGTGTCAAATTTTAAAGTACAATGAGACTACCAACCTCGCTGCGTACCTTCGTATTATTACAGTAAAATGGTTAGGTATAAAGAAAATGAGAAACTACTAATTCATTTCTTTTAAGATAATTTAACTAAGATAGCTAACCAATGGTACGTAGGGCTTGTTTCTTAAGAATTTAGATGTGGGTGGATCTAGCTCGTGCTTTCCTTGACCAATATAAGCATGCATCTTATTGAGCTTCGGATCACTTTTACTTTATGAACATGGAAAAGAAAGGCTCTTAGGGCTTTAGGTAATATACACAAAGGTGGAAAGAGTAGGGAGCTCAAGCTTATCCCTTTTTTACTAAAAAAGAAATGACAAGTCATGCTTGCAACATCCTACAAGCTCCTTATTACGAAAGGCTATTAGGAAACACCTTAAAAAAATTTTATCGATATGGTTATAACGAGTGAAATGATTAATAATGCTATCAAAAGTGGTAGGATATCCATTGAGAATTAACTGGATCAGTCAAGAAGTTCATAAATAACAGTAAAAAGAAAGAGCTAAATGTTGTTAATGAAAGTCATGCCAGGTTTAGTCAAAATCCAAATCTAGTGCAAGCTGTGTATCTACCAAACATGTTGAATATGGGTTTTAATCCTTACTCACTAGCACCACAACTAGTTTATTCTGTTAAGTTCACTCCAACAATGAGTTTTGCACTAAATCCCATTCAAAACATGACCTAGGGCATATAACCTCACAACCTGAACAATGTAATAGCTTTAAATAATCAACAAGTGCCTTGAGAAAGATAGCACTTTAAGCCACCCCCTACTCCTACAAAAAGATTTACTCATCCATTGGCAAGTCAACTAATGGCCCAAGTATTCATAAACCCAAGATCACCACCGTATCCCAAATGGTATGATGAAAATACCTATTCTGAGTACCATACTGCAGCACAAGGTCCAGGGTCTGTGAATGCCTATTAAGAATGCCAAATGGTATGATGAGAGTGCTTATTGAGAATTATTCCTTATTTAATAGAAAGGTCTAGGGTTTACTAGAAAAAGGTGTTATCAAAGTCGAATAAGGGCCTAAACCAATTATTAGAGCTAATCCACTCTCTAACCATGCAAAACCAAGAGTGAAAGCAGTAATTTATGAAAAAAATTATTAGATTAAAAGAAGATTAAAGAAGTCAAAACACTAATGAATAAGGTCTGGTAAGCTTCTGTGAGAGCCGAAATAGTTTAAAACAATAAAAATAAAGCAGTTCATCATAAAATCGTGTTGAGTTACGCAGACACCTCATTTTATGTAGACTAGTTTTTTACATCCTAAAAGTTAGGTAAAGGATAAGAAAATCAAAAAATAGAAATAAAAATTGGGGGACGATTATCAGGCCTTGTACCACTGGGCACTATTAGACGACATGGTGCCAAGCGAAAAACTGTTTTGGGAAGGTCTAAAATACCAATGGGCCGTATTAAAGAAAATGTAAAAATGAGACACAAAAGCCACTTTTCATGGTGTCACTAAGGTTATTCAACTGAATACACAAACAATTTCCCATTGTTCATGACCAAGTTAAGGTAAATTGAGTAGTGACAAGTACGTACAAGTTATATTGGAATGAAAGTCTTGATACAAGGCCTTTATGATTCAAAAAACTTGAATTTTCACATGTAGTATCAAAACAAGAAGGTTTGGTATTGATACCTAAGGTGTGGTATCGATACCTAGCATGTCTGTATCGATACAGACCTTTACAGTAGCTAAAGTTATGATTTTTGATGTATCGATACAAGCCCATGGAGTATCAATATTGGCTTCCAAGTCTCGAGACTGGAAACATTTTTTGGTCTTAGTATCGATACAAAACTCATTGTATCAATACCTAAGAGTAAAAGGTACCTTTTGTATCGATATAACATGTTTTGTATCGATACACCAAGGGTTTTTTACCTAGTTCAAGCCAATTTTCAAACCTTGAAAACCTGATTTAAAGATGTTTTTGCACTAAGGAACTATCATAAAACATTGCAAACCTCAATTATGGGCCATTAATAGATTTTAACAAATTTTTGGAGTCCAAACAATTAATAACAAAGGTCACTTTCATAAGATATATTGGTGTAAGATGGTATGGTAGGCATATCTCTAGCTATAGGCTTGCATTGTCTTTTTGCCTTCTTACTTAGCATGGTAGAACTAATAAGAAAAAGTTAGCTGGGCATGGTAGCTGGAGGTGTCCCCTGGTGCAGAAGAAAAAAAATCAAAAATACTATTTAGATTGTCTTCTAAAAGGAGGGGCTAAACAAAAAAAAACGAGAAGAGGATCAGTTATCTTAGAAAAAAATTTTAGCTATCAAAAAAGCTCTCTAGCAATCCCAGAAAACTCTTCATCTATCCCTACAAATCCTCCAACTACTTTAGCCTTAGAAACTCACCAAAACACTGTTCCATTGCCTTTCACCCTTAACCAACCTACATTCCCATAGCTCCTTAAAACCACCACCATAAAACCTTTAAAAACTTAATCTCTCACACATTTTCATCCTCAAAACACCCCATCAGCAACTATATTACCAGAAAGCTTCTTCCATTCACCCTTTTCTTGCTAAACAATAGCAAAAAGAGAGAAGAAATTGAGCTTTAAGTCACTACCTTAGTATCGATACATAGCTTATTGTATCGATACCCAAGAGTAAAAAGTACCTTTTGTATCGATACACCAAGGCTTTTTTACCTAGTTCAAGCCATTTTTTAGACTTTAAAAACTCGATTTAAACATGTTTTTCCACCAAGAAACTATCATAAAACATTGCAAACCTTAATTATGGGTTCATTAATGGATTCTAACAAATTTTTGGAGTCCAAACAATTAATGACAATGATCACTTTCATAAGATATATGGGTGTAAGAAGGTATGGCAGGCATATCTCCAAGAACAGGCTTGCATTGTCTTTTTGCCTCCTTGCTTAGCATAGTATAACCAATAAGAAGAAAGTCAACAAGGCATGGCAGCTAGAGGTGTCCCCTGGTGCAGAAGAAAAAAGTTAAAAATACTTTTTGCATTGTCTTCTAGAAGGAGGGGCTGAACCAAAAAACAAGAGAAGAGGACCAGCTATCTTAGAAAAAAATTTCAGCTATCAAAAAAGCTCTTTAGCAATCTTAAAAAACTCTTCATCCATCCCCACAAATCCTCCAACTACTTTAGCTTCAGAAACTCACCAAAACACTATTTCATTACCTTTCACCCTTAACCAACCTACATTCCTGTAGCTCCCTAAAGCCACCACTATAACACCTTTAAAAACTTAACCTTTCACACACGTTTATCCTCAAAACACCCATCAGCAACTATATTACCAAAAAGCTTCTTCCTTTCACCCTTTTCTTGCTAAACAATAGCAAAAAGGGAGAAGAAATTGAGCTTTAAGTCACTGCCTTAAAAAAGGAAGAAACTTTAAGCTTTTGCTAGTATACTTTTGCCTTTTTCCTTGTATTTTCTATTTTGATCGTTTATTTCATTTTAGTGAGTCCTCGATGTTGCCATTACCCTCCTAATACTTATATGCATTTTTGTTGCCTTGGTTATGGTAGTCTTAGGATTTTGATGACCTTTTTGACACCTTGATGTTGTGGGATATATAAACTCACCAAACTTTATTTTCATCATTGCATAGTTTACGTTCATGCATCGTTTGCCATATTTCTTCCCTATTCATATATCCATTATATATTTAAATGGTCACCTTGACATGTCTTAGGTATGCTCAAACATTTTGTTGTGTTTTAAGGAGTTTCATGAAATAAAAATCATGTTTTGACAACTTCGGCATCAATCCCCTTGTTCAAACATGTTCATATCATCTCTATGCACTTTATTTGTCATTTTCTTATATTGTGTCATACAGTTTCATCTCAAAATATCTTTTTTGCTTGTTTGCATGTTTAACCCATGGTTATCTTTGTATATGCCATATTTTGTTTATGATATCTCCATTAAAATGCTTGCTTGTTTCTTACAAATTGATTTTTAAAAACATCCCCAAGTTAAGTTCATATTACTTTCAATAGATGAAGAGTCGCACAGGCTTAATGTTTTCATAGAATTGGCATCTCAATCTTAGGGCAAATCAACATTTCAACTCTAGATTCATGGTAAAATAACTTCATTTCTTAAAAAAAAAAAAAGAAATCTTTTTTAGTATTAATCATTAATCTTGAGTCTCATGTTCTTTTTAGTGACATGGTCAACGAGTTCTTCCATCATCCTAAACTACTCTGAGATTATGGAATGAACTTGTGAAGCCTGTGGTATTTTCTGTCACAAATGTTCAGACATCTTAGGCCCCAGTCTATCTTTAAAAAAATGGAATATCAAATAATCCCCCTATTTCTGCTCTGGCAACATTGTAGTCCAAACTTGAAAAATTATTTTTGAGCCATAAAATATTTCCTTTGATTTTTCGAATATTTTTCCATTAAAAGGAATCAAATTATCTTTCTAATGGTGTCTTATTTGCCCTTAGATCATCCTAGACTAAAGAGTTATGATTTTTCAAACCTCTGCTATCTAAAACCCCTAGAACTAGCTTGCAACATTCTATTTGCGCCATTTCAGCCCATTATGAATTTTCTAGATATTTTTCCCAAAAAGTTCACAAAAATTCCCTTTTTGAAAAGGTATTATCCACGATCTAGTGATCCCCGATAAACTTAGAATGATTTTTCAAAATCTATAATGCCCTTTTAAATTTTACATGCTACCAGAGCTGAGATGAACCTAACTTTAAAAATTAATTCCGCCTAGAAAGTAATTTTCTAAAATTTTAGAACTTTTTTATATTAAATCGTGTCGAGCTACCTTTCCAATAGTACACTATTTACCTTTTAAAGTCTTTGGATGCATCCAAAAAATTTGAAAACAAAGATAACATGATGTTGTCCCCTATTTTTAACCTAATTCTCGAATATCTTTTTATCAAGATGTTTCGGATGTCTCGAAATGCTCTCGTTTAGTCTCCCTCACAACACCGACCCTTTTTGACTTGGATAAAGGTTAAAATACAAAAAATAGGATTTCATATTAAAACTTTCGCTAGTGGAGATACTTTAACTCCACTACTCAAAGGGGATACTCCAACCTCTTTTTTTAATCAAAGTTTAAATTTTCTCCTTGTTCCTAAATGTTTTCCTAACTTTAGGGATTATCCAACCCTACTACTCTAAAGGGTTAATCCAACTTCATTTTTCTAATAAAAGATAAATTTTTTCTTTATTCCTAACTATTTTTGTAGCTCTACTTTAAGGGACACTCCAACCCTACTCCTCCAAAGGGATACTCTAACCCTGCTTTTACCTCAAAAACTTAAAATTTTCTCTCTTCCGGATGCCTCAAACTATTTTGATAAAAATCATCTTTGTTCTTCAAATTTCCACCAAATCTAGACTAGTCTTCAAAATTGTCATCCTAGTTATTCTTTAATAATCAAAGGCAATTATAAGATACATTTTGATGCCCCTCTGTTTTTTATGTTCTTTTGTTTGTGATTGACTATTTATGATATTATTATATTTTTTTTGGCTCACTAACTTATTTCCTATTATCGTTATTATGCATTTATATTTGAAATTTGTTTTCTAATGAAATTTACGAGATGATATTTCATGTTGGTATCTTTGCAATGCCTAATATGAAACATCCAATTTTAAAATCCAATCCGGACTTCATTTTCATAAAAATTCCTATGTTCCTCACATCTCCGAGGTGTATAGGTGATCTAATTTTTCTTAATAAAAAACCCTAGATTTACATTTACTAAAACTTCATGCATTAAAAAGGATTATATCTAAATAGAAACAAAATGGAACAGATTTAACCAAGACCAAAGTGAGATACAGTTAATAGGTACCAATTTCGGGTGTCATGAGGATGCTAGTCCTTCCCTGCACGTAACCAACTCCCGAGTCCAACCAATAAATCTATGTAATTTATAGACCTTGAAATTAGTGTTTCGAGTTTCATAACTCATGCTATTGTTTTTTATAGGCGTCTGATCCTGCCTAGCCTAAAATGATAGGTGACAACATCAAGTTTATATCCACTTCATGGTGTCCATCCAGATCCAATTGGATGAGCGACTCATCCGATGGTCCTTACCCCTTCATATTATCTTGCCTAATCTAAATCCCAATCAAGGGATTGCTCAAAGGCTTGGCCATTGCCAACCATCATTTATTTTTAAGTCGAGTGCGCAATGCCCTTCTGATCGTTCAAAGTTTTAAAGGCCGAATATGTGGTGACAGCTTAGCGACTTCATTGGGGACTATAAAGAGTTAGGCTTATAACTATCTATTTTTCATTCGATTCTCGATTTTTTGACCTCTATGATTATTTAGATATAATTCTCTTTTATTTTTGCCTTTTAATCTATATTGTTTATGTTTTTGTCCTATGATTGTTAGGGATTATCCATGCCCAAATAAATATTGATTCGAATAAATACGGTAATATGGGAGTAAAACAAAAAGGTTTGATTGTTTCCCCAACATACACCATGCACTTGCATTTGTATTAGGATACTAACCACACCATGGTGTATTTAGTATCCTAATTATTAGGATGAAGTGAGCCATCCACCTTGTGAGTAACCTTCTGCATAGGCATAGCAAGACCTTCTGGGATTTAAACTACCTATGTCTCTCATGAGTACCCCTTCGCACTTGCATAGGAAAATACATCTACTGGATCGAACCTGTTCTACCAAACGCACGATGGGCCTAGGATCAAGGTGTCACGATTGTTCTTACCGACTAGAGGAACAATTTGGATACTAAAACAAGTGTCAATTTAAACCTATGTAGTGAACCCTACATGCTAAACCATGTCAAGCCATACCAAATGTTGCTAGAATAACCCAAAGATTAGGGCCACTCAAGAAAACATTTCATACCTTTACTCATATTTACCATTGGTTACACAGGCAATAATGGGTGAACGTTGTCACCCACATTTGTTTTTTTATTTTCATGATCATTCTTTTAGGATATGCCATGACATTCGATGGCAAATCCTCTATAATAAGTGGGTAAGGACAAATGAATGCCATTACCTATAATGCCATCTTGAAATAGTCATACCTAACTAAAATAAACCATCATGCTGCTAGAACGATAGCTTAACATATACTTAAAATAAATAGTGATGTATGAATGTCATCGTTTAAATGGTCATCCTAGTCACCGAGGTATCATGTTGATTCGTGAAGAGAAAATTTTAATATGGACATGCTAGTATGCTGCCCGTTTAATGCCTCAACCTTTATATTCGTCATGTCTGCTCTAGGCATCATACCATCTATTCTCAGGGTAAATTTTGTAATACACTCTTGCTGCTATTCTTTCATTTCTTTATCTTTTACCTATTATTTTGTATTAGTTACTAACTCATTGTCTTTTTGCTTTTCTTTTTCACATTGCATCCTTCTATCATAATTACTATCACCATAGGATAATTCGCTCTAATGGATCAGTGTTCACCAATGGGCATCTATCATGGACTAAGAGTCCACTTTATAACTAAGGCCCTTTAAAGATGTTTAAGCATGGTCAGAGCGCTGACAGCGTGAAGAGAGGATGTTCTAAAATGGGGACATGCCTTAGAAGTTAAGAAAAGATCAATATAGGATTGTCAAAGTGATTAGCAAGATTTGAAGGTCATGTGGACTAATTGGGATAATACTGAAAGGGAATCATTCACTAAGAGATATAAAGCTATTGCTCTTCTGCTTCAAGTTTGTTTGGATGTCAATTTGTTGCAAGTGGCCTTTCAATTTTGGAATCCAACATACGGCGTTTCACTTTCAATCATGAAGACTTAGCCCCCATGGTTGATGAATACACTACCTTACTCAACATTGAAAGGTAAAGGTCGACAAGATATACTATAAAGCATTCAATCTTCTAACCTTTAAAAAAAAGATTGGCTTAAATTATCGAGGCAATGGAGTTTTGGATTGAGAGTCATATTAAAACAAAGGGGAACAGTGAATACATCTCATGGGCCAGTTTGAGAGAAGCAATGGTGAGTACTTTTGACATCTGAAAAATCCAAGGTATCTACGCTTTGGCAATCTATGGTCTAGTTACATTCCCGAAGACATTGGGCTATGTTAAAGCTATGGTAGCAGATGTCTTTTCTTGCTTGTGCTACAACATTAATCTTACATTACCCATCCTTACTAAAACTATTCGAGCTTTTAATTTTTTTTAAGAAAAGAGGAATGGGCTAATTAATAAGATGTGCACCGCTTCTTCACATTTGACTCGTCAGTCACTTTCACCCTAGAAAAATTTAATATGTCTTGTTACTTTTTACCCAGCTTTAGCCCTATCTCTAAGGTACTTAAGAAGGAATGGCCCCAAAATAAATCTGAAGAGCAATGAGTCCAAAAATTTTGGAGCTTTAAGGAGTAGGAGGTAACATCAAAGGCCTCTTAGTTTTTTCCCATAAATGGCCATATACCGATGATGAGATTATCGTTGTGTATTGCTCATTGGATTATGGGGAAGTACTAGCTATGGCCCTCTTTCAATTCTTCAAAAATTCCAATGTCATCAATTCATCCCCTTCATCCAAGACATAGAGTTGTGGGATTTCGATTATGGTGAGCCTGATTACAAGGCAAAAGTCTAGCTAGTATTTCATGCATGGAAACAAACCCACTGCATGGAGAAGTATTAGAGAGGGAATAGTATGACCCTAGGGTATGATGAATGAAGGATCTATCATGTTAATGATGTCATCCCTTATCTGGTATTGGGACATCATAAATGTCGATTGACGAATTTCCTTCCAAAATTGAATTGCTCAAGCAAGAGTTCAAACAAGAAAAGGTAACCTTTGCTAATAAGATTGCTTGATTAAAAGAGAAAAATAGTCAATTAATAATGGACCTCTACCTAAGGGATGGCGAAATGAGCAGGGCTGTCAAAGAGAACAACAGCCTCAAGAAGGATCTCGAGAGCTTGAAAAGAAACTATGTGGCCCTTAACAAAGCAAGCAAGTCCTAAAGGCTGGGAAAGTCATCAGTTGAGTAGAGGACAGAAATTACTGCTCTCGAGAAGGAACTACACTAATGGAAAAAAGCTACTAGGGCCAATAAGGATAAGCTTGTTAGAGCTCAGGCACTTGCATCAACTTATCGAAGTAGGAATGAACGGTTAGAGGTTTAAGTTCGGGATTTAAGAGCCAACTAGGTCAAAAATAGAGTTCTGACACTCAGAATCCAAGACTTAGAGCATTATCTACAAGCTTACCAAGACCAAATCGATGCACTAGTGAGAGCCTTCGAATAGCGAAAGCAAGAATGGTTTCAAGTGGTTGATCATACACACCAAAATCATCAGGACTATCATCGCTGTCTCACAGAGCAAATCCAGACAGCTTAGTTGGAGGGCGAGAACATGATGGATGTAGCCAAATCCCTGCCATATGATAACTTGCCTAGTGGAGCCCATGAACAAGAGTTATTATACTTCTTTGGCCATGTAATCAAGCAATGTAATCGTGTTAGGCATTTTCGAATGTAATCACATGTAATTAAGACATTCTATTGCTTAAATGAAAGATGCTATTGGTGAAGCTATCCCTCTATCCAATTATCCTTTTTTGTATTTGCATTATTAACCTAGTCCTTTCATGGTTTTTATTCATTCATCTTCATTGCATCAAACATATGCATGAACATACCGCAAAGGCCTAATCCAAAAATAATTTAAAGTAAAGGTGATCTAAAACATGAAATCTACAGTTCACCATTGATAAAACACTCACAATCATCGAAAAATGATGGAAAATGATCACCAAGCCCGCATCAAAAGGCTTAAACTCATATACAGAGAGTCCCAAGAGTAGGCACTCTGTAAGAATGAGGAATTTCAAGCACAATCACTAAACTAACTAAATTATTGTTTGACACATTAAAGGAAAAAGGGCAAACGAGCACAGTCTAGAATAGGAAAGAATCGGCCTACCCCGAAAGTAATTTGAAAGGTAGTACTAAGGCCACCAATGCTCAAGAAAAGGCAGTACATGGGCAACTCCCTCCGGCAATGAACATCCTACCATCTCAGCCTTTTATTTATAGCAATCCTGCAGCAACGTCCTATTTTATTCAAGGATTTCAAGGCGCGAGCTCTTCACCTTCAAGGCCTATAATCTCAGACCTTGATGAGCACATGGAGTAAGAGAAAACAAAGAGGCCCTCAAAAAATGATGAGAACTTAGACAAATATCACTCATTAAAGAAGCGTCTTCAAGCTATGAAGGAAGTAACAAACTTGGAATCATTGATGTAAAGTCATTAAGGCTAGTTTCAAGCCTCGTCATCTCGCCTAATTTTAAAATGCCTAATTTTGACAAATACAATGGGACTACAGACCCTACTGTCCATCTTCATATGTACTATCATAAAATGGAAGGACGCGAAAAGAATGAAAAGCTATTGATTCATTACTTCCAAGATAGCCTAACTGGGCCAGCCCTCTGATGGTACATAGGACTTGATCCTGCGAGAATTCAAACATAAGCAGACTTGGCATGCGCATTCCTTAAACAGTATAAGCATATGTCTTATTAGGTTCCAGATTATCTTTCTCTCATAAATATGGAGAAGAAATCTTTTAAAAGTTTTAGATAGTATGCTCAGAGATGGAGGGAAGAGGCAGCTGAAGTTCACCCCTCTAATTGAAAAAAAATGACAATTATATTTGTTGGCACTTTACGAGCTCCTTACTATGAAAGGCTAGTAGGAAGCAGCACAAAAAAATTCACTAATATGGTCATATCAGGTGAAATGATTGGGAATGTCATCAAAAGTGGTAGGATATCTATTTGGGAAGCATTTAGGTCAGTCAAAAAGATAACAAAGAAAGGTAAGGAGAATAAAGTGAATGTTGTAGGCGAGAATCATGCTAGGTTTAATCAAATTCAGCATCCTATGTACTTCCCAAGCACGTTGAATATAGGTTTTGCCTCTTACTCATTAGCACCGCAACCAATCCATACTACCAGGTTTGCACCTCTAATGAGCTTTGTAGCAAATCTCATACAGAGTGTGGCCCAAAATGCACAGTTCTGCAGCATGCATAATGCAAGAGTTTCAAATAACCAATAAGTATATTAAGAAAGAGAGCACTTTGAACCACTCCCTTACTTGTATAAAGAGATCTACTATCGCTTATTGGCAGGCAAACTAGTGGCTCAAGTATTCGTGAACCCAAGATCACCACCGTACCCCAAATAGTATGATAAGAATGCTTATTGTGAATACCATGCGGGAGTGCAAGGCCATTCCATTGAGAACTACACTTTATTACAAAGAAAGGTGCAAGGTTTACTAGAAAAAAGAGTTATCAAGATTGAGCAAGGTCCTGGACCCAATATGGGGGCCAACCCACTCCTTGATCACGCTGAACCAGTAATGAATGTTATAATCAATGAAAAAAGCTATCGAATTAAAAAAAGTGTAGCAGAAGTCAAAACCCCGATGAGCAAGCTGTGGCAAGCTTTCGTGAAAACTAGAATAGTAACAGGTAACAAAAGTTAAAGAAAAAATGCCGTTAATACATCTTGCTACTACTGCAATCAAGAACATGGCTTGCAACATTGTCCATTATTCTTTAAGATGGTCTAAAGGATGATGGATCGGTCAAAAATTGAGTTCTATGAGGAGTGGGATAGGCTTGATGATCCATATGTCAATGCTGTTGACCTACCAATGTTTAGATCTCTAGTTATCTATCTTTCATGGGCATGAAGAAAAGAGCTAATGAAAGTTTTAGGTAGTACGTTGCAAGATAAATCTAGGAGGTTGCCTAAATTCATCCCTTATTGATAGAAAAAGAGATGATGGTTAGATTTATTGGCATGTTGCAGCCCCTTTTTATGAAAAGTTAGCAAGAAGCTTCCCAAAAAACTTCACGAATGTGGTCATACTTTGTGGCAGAATCGATGAGGCTATGAAAAATGAATTGAGAAGAAAAGGTATCTGTAAAGACAAAAGGAAAAGAAAGATGGAGTCTAGTAAGCAATCAAAATCCAACATTGAAGCCAATTTGTCTCAAACTCATGCTGAGTTAGACCTAAAGGAAATGATCATTGAAAAAAATTGCATAATTATGGAAAACATAGAAGAAGTTTAGACACCAATGAATTCAGTTTGGCAAATCCTGGTGCAAGTTAAGTTACTTATTACAACCGAGAAAGAGGAAAGGATTGACAACTTCTATGACTTTCATACTGTTTATAGGCATACTCTTCAAACATGCAAAGAGTTTCATACAATGGTTCAAAGAATGATGAATGAGGGTAGCATCAAACTCTATGATGAAAAGTAAGCCCCACATACCGAGTTTGCAAATGCAACACATCTATCAGTGCACTAGAAAAAGAAAAAGGCAATCTCCCATATAAGATTGGAAAGGTCATTGATTTTGCATGATAATTGATGAAGAGTTTAAGTTGACTCCATTTAGCCTCCGTAAAAGATGATCATTCAACTTCCATCTCCTTTCCCGTGTAAAGATGATAAGGCAGTTCCTTAGAACTATGAAAGTAAAACCTTTATTATTGGAGAATATAGCGAGTAAACAGCAAGTGTTGACCTTTTAGGGGTACATCACCTAACTCAAAGTGGTCAATGTTATGCCCCGACAGCATTAAAAAATAGCACTTGGCAAGAATGCAATCTCATTTCTCAAGCACCAAAGTCTGCAACCAAGAACTCAGATTCGATAGCTGTTAAAGATTTAGTGAGCGAGAAAAAAGCTACAAAATTCCTTAAATTCATCAAGCACAATGAATATAGCATCATCAATCAGTTGAACAAGCAACCTACTAAGATATCTATGTTGTCATTGCTGTTGAATCTAGAAACTTATAGAAATGCCTTCCTTAAGGTTCTAAATGAGGCTTATGTCTTTCCCGACATCTTTATAAGGCCGTTGGATCATCTAGTGAACAACATCATCACTGAAAATTACATATCTATTAGCGATGATGAAATCTCGCACTAAGGAAGAGGAAATTACAAGGCTCTCCATATCACCACATATTATAAAGGCGCCACGTTGCCCAAGGTGCTCGTTGATAATGGGTTGACATTAAATATAATGCCTATGTCATGCTTAAACAAGCTCCCTGTTGACGCATCTCATATCCAAAATAGTCATACGATTATATGAGTGTTTAATGGAACTTATTGGAATATTGTCGAGAATATCACCATTCTACTCCAAATTGGCCCATGTACTTACGAAGTTGACTACCATGTGATAGACATTGCTCTATCATATAACTGCCTATTGGGAAGGCCATGGATTCATTCTTGCTAAAGCATTGACATCATCTTTGCACCAAAAGCTAAAATTTGTCATCAAGAATAAAGTTGTTTGTATTTGAGGAGAGAAAGATATTATTGTTCCTACCTTAACTGATGCCCTATATATCAAACCTGACAAAGATAGCCCAGAATCCTCTTTCCAAGCCTTTAAGCTTTTCAACCAACTTATATAAAAAAAGGATTACGAATAGTTCAGCCTCACCTATCAAAGAGCACACACATAGGTTTAAAGTTAATTGTCGGTAAGGGTGTCTAAGCTAAAAAGGGACTCAGGAAACGCCTTCAAGGAATTGCTAAAGCCATGAAAATGGTCAACCAAATAGATAAAAGAGGGTTAGGATTCAAGCCCAGTGCACAGTAGAAAAAAAAGTAAGCTCAAAAGAATCGTGAAAGAAGAGTGGCTCGTTTATCAATATAAGACATAAAGGATGAGCCAATGATATTCCCACCACTTCCAGAAAGTTTTTGCCTAGAAGGACATGCAACTACTGGCTTCGCTAGTGCTATGCTCATATTGAACAAAGTATTCAAGAATATCTCCATTAATATGACTGGCGAGCCAAAAAAGTCAACTATAAGTCTAGAGACTAGCATGTGCCCTTTGGGGTTTGTTCTAAGTGTTTAGATTAAGACCGAGATTCCTGTACTATTCAAGTCTATTTCAAAGTAATGCTATGAACTAAACCTACATGCTCTCGTCCAAAGCATTGTAGGATCCTCTGTATGGGCAACTTTTATTAAGTATTATCAATGAAAATGACTAAGCATTTTGCAGTCATTCTTCATGTACATAATTTTTGTCGACCTTAGACTTTTTTTTCTTTTCTTTGCTTCCACCTATATTGTTCTTTGCCATATTTTCAGGCACTCTGATGAAGGTGGCATGAATGTTCATACTAAAACCTTAGGAATTAATTTTGAGCAACCAATTTATACAGTTGAGGTCGAATTCGAAGAGGACTTTAAAGAGAACCCTATTCCCTTAGACCTATTAAGACTAGTTAAATAGGAAGAAAAAATATTACCTCATGAAAAATCCACTAAAACCATAAATCTTTAGAACAGAAAAAGACCTAAAAGAAGTCAAAATCAGAACCTTTATAAAGCTATCAACTTGAGCTGAACTAATAAGTCTCTTCAGGAATATCGAGACATATTTGCTTGGTCTTTTTAGGACATGCCTTGACTAGATGCCAACATTATGGCTCATAAGCTTTCTCTCAAACATGAATGCAAACTAATCCAACAAAAGTTAAAGAGGATCAAACCAGAAATGCTCTTTAAGATTAAGGAAGAAGTCAAAAAGGAATTTGAAGCAGGATTCTTGAGGTAGCCAAATATCCTAAATGGGTATCTAACATACCCTAATTTCTAAGAAGGACAGTAAAGTGCAAATGTGTGTGGACTATAGGGACCTAAACTGAGCCAACCCCAAGAATAATTTTTTTCTACCTCACATTGATACCTTAATAGACAACGCTACTAGAAATGCACTATTTTCTTTCATGGATGGGTTTTCAAGCTATAATTAAATCAAAGTGTAAGCTGAAGACATGGAAAACACCACTTTCCTGACCATGGAGGGGACTTTCTGCTGTAAAGTGGTGCCTTTCGGGTTAAAAAATATCGAGGCAACTTACCAAAGGGCCATGGAACATTATTTCATGATCTCATGCATAAAGAATTCGAGGTTTATGTGGATGATATGATCACTAAGTAACAAAAAAGAGTGAACACATTGCCAACCTACAAAAACTCTTTAAAAGGCTTAGCAAATACCAGCTCAAGCTAAATCTCGCTAAATGCACATTTGGCTTTACCTTTAGTAAATTATTGGGATTCATTGTGAGCGAGAAAGGAATAAAGGTAGATCCGAACAAGGTTAAGGCTATTCAAAACCTACCGCCACCTCGAACTTAAAAGGAAGTGAAAAGTTTTTTAGGAAGACTAGACTACATAGCCGAATTCATATCTTAGTTGATTGACAAATGCGATCTAATCTTTTAGGCTCCTAAAAAAACAAAATCCTAGATAATGGAATCAAAAGTGCCGAAATGCTTTTGATAAGATCAAACATTACCTTTTGAACCCTTTAGTACTTGTGCCAGTAGTGCCCGAATGACCACTAATTTTGTATATATTAATCCTAGATAATTTGATAGGCTATGTATTAGGAAAACATGATGAACCAGGAAAAAAGGAACAGGCTATCTAATACTTGAGCTAGAAGTTTATAGAGTATGAAAATAATTATTCATTCATAGAAAAGCTATATTGCATTTTAGCTTAGACAGCCCAAAGGTTAAGGTATTACATGCTGTACCACACTATATGTTTAATTGCCAAGCTTAATCCCGTTATGTATTTCTATGAAGCCCTCGCCCTATCTAGGAGATTAGCCAGATGGTAAGTTATGCTGTCTGAGTACAATATCGTGTATATGAACTAGAAAGCTATTAAAGGTAGTGCAATAGCAGACTTTTTGGTAAGTCAAGCTACAAATGACTACCAACCTTTAAACTCTAAGTTCCTTGATGAAGATTTAATGTGCATATCCGAGGCAGAGAACACTATCAAGTAAGGGTCATCATGGAGGATGTACTTTCATAGCCAAATTAAACATCAACTGCACTAATAACATAGCTGAATATGAGGCTTGCATTATAGGACTTCAGGCAGCCATTGAAAAAGGTATTCGAACACTGCAAGTGTTTAGAGTTTAGCCCTCATCATTTATGAACTAAAGGGAAAATGGCAAACATGTGATGCTAAACCGATCCACTATGGAAATCTGATATTGAAACTCAAGAAAGAGTTTGATGATATTAGCTTTCAACATCTACCTTGAGAAAAGAACCAAATCGCTGATACCTTGGCCACTTTATCTTCCATGTTTAAAGTCAATCGAGAATCAGAAATTGCTTCTATCCAAATGAGTATTTATTTAACCTCGACACATTTGCCAAAATGTTGAAGAAGAGAAAGATAGTTTGCCATGGTATCATGACATCCTTGAGTACATCAAGAATCAATGATATCCATAAGGTGACATCGAAATTGATAAGAGAACCATCAAATCATTAGCTACAAAATTCATTTTAGATAATGAGATTTTGTACAAGAAGGCCTGGGATCAGGTGTTACTCTGATGCATGGATGGCTCCGAAGCCAAAGA
This sequence comes from Adansonia gregorii, assembly GCA_038382025.1. Classification (NCBI taxonomy): domain Eukaryota; kingdom Viridiplantae; phylum Streptophyta; class Magnoliopsida; order Malvales; family Malvaceae; genus Adansonia; species Adansonia gregorii. Next base: position 34,660 of record JBBYHO010457103.1, read on the forward strand.
ATACTTAAAGAAGTTCATGAAGGGATTTATGGTATGCATGTTAATGGACATCAAATGGTAAGACAAGTCATGCGATCAAGTTATATTGGCTGACTTTCGAAATAGATTGCATTAACTATACTTGAAAGTGTCACAAATGCCAAATCTATGCTGACATGATCCATGTCCCACTGACACCTCTACATGTTATGACAGCTCCATGGCCCTTCTCTCTTTAGGGCATGGACATGATTAGACGGATTACCCCTAAGGCTTCTAATGGGCATCATTTTATTTTGGTCATGATTGATTATTTCACCAAATAGGTAAAGGCAATTTCTTATGCCAATGTCACCAATCTATTGTGTGCAAATTTGTGAAATAGGACATTATTTGTAGATATGGACTTCTTGAACAAATCATCACTAATAATGCATGCAACCTAAAAAACAAGATGATGCAAGTAGTTTGCTCTCAATTCAAGATTCACCATCGAAACTCCATCCTATAACATCCAAAAATGAATAGACAGTTGAAACAGCCAACAAGAATATCAAGAAGATAGTTAAAAAGATAGATGAGATGTACAAGGATTGGCATGAGAAGTTACCTTTTGCCTTACACACCTATCGCAAGTAGTATGAACTTCTATGTGTGCCACCATATTTTCTTTGGTCAATAGCATGAAGGCTATTTTACCAATTAAAGTTGAGATCCCTTCACTTCAAATCTTGATGGAATCATAACTTAAAGAGGCTAAATGGGTTAAAAACCGATATGAGAGGCTTAATCTCATTAAAGAAAAAAGAATCAAAGCCATTTTCATAGGCAAATGTATCAAAAACACACGATGAGAGCTAGTGAGAAAAAAGTCTATCCTCATTTATTTTGAGAAGGTAATCTGGTTCTCAAAAAAATTCTCCCGATGCATAAAGATACTCACAAAAAATGGACCCCAAATTAGTAAAGGCCGTACGTGGTGATACGCGTATTCTCTGGAGGAGCTCTAATCTTAACTAAGATGGATGGCAGCGACCTGCCCAACCTTGGAATTCTGATTCTATAAAGAAGTACTATGCTTGAAAGGACTTTATGATGAAACCCTGAAACAGCATCCTATTAGGCCTTCGCCTACCACTTATAAAAAAAATCTAAAATCCCAAAAAAAGAAAGAAACAAAAAAATAAGAAAAAAATAAGAAAATAAGCTTACATTGAAAATTTGAGAGGGCAGCTTAAGTGATCAACCTCCTCATTCAAACAACGCTAAACCCAAACTATTGTTAACCCAAAACCAATTTTCCCTATATTCATAACTCTAACTAAGACGCTAAGTCATAACCTAACCCTCTGCTCTTTGTTGACTGATACCACCAAAGCCTTATCCATACCTGTACTCGAAAAATGGAAACTACCTAACTTTAAGGCCTCTATCCCACCATGGGGCAATCTATGGGATCTTCTTATGAGTCACCAGCATAAAAGAATTAATTGTTTGAAAGAAATCTCCAAAGGCACTTCAAAACCTTCCATAATCTTATAATTTTGTCACAAATTGTACCCTATTTCTCGAATAAAAATATTACTTAATTTCTAGTAGAATCTTTTCGTAGCACTACATTCATGTTACATTAGGTTTATCATTTAATTGACAATGCTTGATAAACAAACAAAAATGATAAGAGGATTTCCTAGCATTAGTTCGAAAGATAGAACTTTGTAGAGACTTCGTTTCATGTTAAAACACCAAGAATGAACTCTTGATGCCATAATCTATCTTGCCCTAAGAGCCTACATCTGGAGAATATGCTCAAAACATCCTCAGTACATGCCTATGGACCTTCTGTATCTTCAAAGAGGGGATAATCTTAACATTTAAAGCCATCAAAAATCTAAAGCAAGATTGATGAACCCTGGGCAAAAGGGGACCTCACCAGAGCCGAAGAAAGCCCAAAACCAGCCATTAGATTAGGCCTTTAAAGTCATATCCTTTGCATTAATTAGGCAGGCATTTGTATCTCCATGCATTATGCTGCATTTAACATCTTATAAGTATTAGCTTTCATACACAAAAGATAAATTTATAGGAAGCCTAAAGTACCATTTTTTATTTCAAAAAACCCTGAAAGGCCTCAAGTAAGTACCTTTGATCTTACATGCTCATAGAAAATACCCAAGAAGGGTATCTAAACTCATTTCCTTCTAGTCCTCAAAAAGTAAAATGCTTCCCCACTTTAAAGCCCATACAAGCTGGTGGTAACTACCTACTTCAATCCTCAAAGAGTAGGACACTTATCAAAGCCCACATAAGCTGGTAGCAACTACATACCTCAGTCCACAAAGAATAGGATGCTTATTAAAGCCATACAAGTTTATGGCACCATAATACCTACCTCAGTCCTCAAAGAGTATGGCACTTATCAAAGCCCACACAAGCTGATGGCATAACATAACCTACCTTAGTCCTTAAAAAGTAAGACATTTTCTTACCTTAAAGCACGCACAAGCTGGTGGTACCTATTTACCATAGTTCGCAAAGAGTTAGACATCTTTCTTTACTTACTTTAAAACACATACAAGTTGGTGGCACTTATCTACCTTAGTCCATGAAAAGCTAGACATATTTCTTTATCTACTTAAAGGCCCATACAAGTTGATGGTACCTATTTGAAAAAGAAAAACCAAAAAACAACCTAGCAAGGAGGTCAAACCCTATAAAACTCATCAAAATCTGGTTTTTGTAAGTTGTTTAACCCATCTTAACATGACACTAAACAACTCTCTACTTCTCAGCAAGCATACAAATCCATCATCCTATCTAGACAAAATGGCATCTATTTGTCTTTGCCCTATTCCTAACTCTTAGCAACGGCCAAAGATGGGCAACTATAGACACCTTATTTTGTCTGGACTAGTTTTTGGCATTTTAGGAGTTAGGCAAAGGATGATAAAATAAAAAAAGAAATAAAAGTTGAGGGATGATTATGGGGTGCTGTGTCACATGGCACTATTAGGCAACATGGCACCAAACAAAAAAAATTTTTTGGAAAGGTCTAAAATTCTTATAGGTTGTATTAAAGAAAATGTAAAAAATGAGGCATCAAAGACCACTTTTTATGGTGTCACAAAGGTTATTCAAATGAATACACAAATAATTTCCCATTATTTATGACCAAGCTAAGGTAAATCAGGAAGCAATAGGCATATGCAAGTTATATTGGAGTGTTAGTATTGATACGAGGCCTTTACAATGCAAAAAACTTGAATTTTCACATATAGTAGTGATACCTGGCATATTTGTATCGATACAGACCTTGGCAGTAGCTAAAGTTGTTATTTTTGGCGTACACAAGCATGAATATCAATACAAATCCATGGAGTATCGATACCGGCCTCTAAGTCTTCATGCTAGAAATATTTTTTGCTCTTAGTATCGATACATAACTCATTGTATCGATACTCAGGAGTAAAAAGTACCTTGTGTATCGATACAACATGTTGTGTATTGATACACCAAGGCTTTTTTGCTTAGTTTGAGCCATTTTTCAACCTTTGCAAACCCAACTTATATATGTTTTTGCACCAAGGAACTATCATAAAATGTTGCAAACCTCAACTATGGGTTCATTAACAGATTTTAACAAATTTTTAAAGTCCAAACAGTTAATGACAAAGGTTATTTTCATAAGATATATGGGTGTAAGAGGGTGTGGCAAGCATATCTCTAGCTGTAGGCTTTCACATTATTTCTGTCTCTTTACTCAGCATGGTAAAACCAATAAGAAAAAAGTCAATTGAGCTTGGCAGTTGGAGGTGTCCCTCGGTACAGAAGAAAAAAAACTTAAAAATGCCCTTTGCATTATCTTCTAAAATGAGGGGCTGAAAAAAAAAAAGAGAAGAGGACCAGCTATCTTAGAAAAAAACTTTCAGCAACCAAAAAAGCTCTCTAGCAATCCCAAAAAACTTTTCATCCATCCCCACAAATCCTCCAACTACTTTAGCTTCAAAAACTCACCAAACCATTATTCCATTCTCTTTCATCCTCAACCAACCTCCATTCCTATAGCTTCCTAAAACCATCACCATAACACCTTAAAAAATGCAACCTTTAACATATTTTCATTTTCAGTATACCCCATCAGTAACCATCTTACCAGAAAGCTTTTTTTTCACCCTTTTCTTGCTAAACAACAACAAAAGAGGGAAAGCATTGAGCTTAAAGTCACTACCTTAAAAAAAGAGGAAACTTAAAGCCTTTGCTGGTATATTCTTTACCTTGTTCCACATATTTTCTATTTTGATAATCCATTTCATTTTAGTAAGCCCTTCATGTGGCCATGACCTTCCTAATACTCTTACGCATCTTTGTTGCCTTGGCTGTGGTAGTCTTAGGATTTTGATGACTTCCTTGACACCTTGATGTTGTGGGATATATAAACTCACCATCTTTCATTTTCATCAATACACAGTCTATGTTCATGCATCTTTTACCATGTTTCTTCTCTATTCACTATCCATTACATATTTAAGTGGTCACCTTGACATGTCTTAGGTATGTTCAAACATTTTATTGCGTTTTAAGTAGTTTCATGAAATAAAAATCTAGTCTTGACAACTCTGGCATCAATCTCCTTGTTCAAACATGTTCATATCGTCTCAATGCACCTTATTTATCATCTTCTTATATTTGTGTCACATATTTTCATGTCAAAATATCTTCTTTGCTGGTTTGCATGTTTAATCCATGTTTATCTTTATATGTGCTATATTTTGTTGATGATATCTCCATTAAAATACTTGTTTGTTTCTTACAAACTGATTTTTAAAAACATCCCTAGGTTAAGTTCATGTTACCTTCAATAGATGAAGAGTAGCATGAGCTTAATGTTTTCATCAAATTGGTACCTTAATCTTAGGGGCAAATCAACATTTCAACTCTAGATTCATGGTAAAATAAGTTTATTTCTTACAAAAAAAAAGGGAAATCTTTTTTAGTATTAATCATTGATCTTGAGTCTCATGTTCTTTTTGGTGACAAGATCAACAGGCTATTTCATCATCCTAAACTACTCTAAGATTATCGAATGAACTTGTGAAGTCCGTGTTATTTTCTGTCGCAAACGTTTGGACATCCTAGGCTCGAGTTTGTCTTTGAAGAAATCAAAATATCAAATAATCCCTTTATTTATACTTTGGTAGCACTGTAGTCCGAAATTAAAAAATTATTTTCAAGCCACAAAATACAGTATTGAATTTCCTTTAATTTTTCTAATATTTTTCCATTACATGGCATCAAATTACCTTTCTAATGGTGTCTTAGTTGCTCTTGGATCATCCTAGACAAGGGAGTTATGATTTTTCAAACCTATGCTATCTGAAACCCCTAAAACTAGTATGCAACATTCTATTTGGGCCATTTTGGCCCATTACAAATTTTTCTGATATTTTTCCCAAAAAGCTCATTAAATTCCCTTTCTGAAAAGATATTTCCATAATCTAATGATCCTAGATAAGCTTAGAATGATTTTTCAAAATCTATCATGCCCTTTTAATTTCATATGCTACCAAAGCTGAGATGAACCCAATTTCGAAAATTAATTCCACCTAGAAAGTGATTTTCTAGAATTTGTGGAATATTTTTACATTAAACCTTATCAAGCTACCTTTGCAACGGTACCCTATTTACCCTCTGAAGTTTTCGGATGAACCCAAAAAATTTGAAAACAGAGATAACATGATATTTTCAACCTAATTCTTAAATCTTCTTTTGTCAAGATGTTTGGATTTTTCAAAATGAACATGTTTAGTCTCCCTCACAACATCAACCCCTTTTGACCTGGATCAAGGTTAAAATACCAAAAAAAAAAAGGATTTCATATTAAAATTTTTGCTAGTGGAGATATTGGAACTCCACTACTTAAAGGGGATACTCTAACTTTATTTTTTAATCAAAGTTTAAATTTTCCCTTGTTCCTAGATGTTTTCCTAACTTTGGGGATACTCCAACCCTATTTTAAGAAAAAGGTAAAATTTTTTCTTTATTCCTAACTATTTTCATAACTCTATTTTAAGGGACACCTCAACCCTAATTCTCCAAAAGGATGCTCCAACCCTATTTTTAGCTCAAAAACTTAAAATTTTCTTTCTTCCAGAAGCCTCAAATCGTTTTGATAAAAAACATCTTTGTTCTTCAAATGTCCATCAAATCTAGACCGGTCTCTAAAATTGTCATCCTAGTTATTCTTCAATAATAAAAGGCAATTGTGAGATACATTTCGATTGCCCCTCTATGTTTTATGTTCTTTTGTTTGTGATTGCATGTTTATGATATTATTATACTTCTTATTTTCACTAACTTTTTTTTCTTCTGTCGTGTTATTGTGTATTCATATTTGAAATTCATTTTTAATGAAATTTACAAGATGACGTTTTGTGTTGGTATCCCTTTAGTGCCTAATGTGAAACACCTAATTTTTAAAATCTAATTCGGACTTCATTTTCATAAAATCCCCTATGCTCTTCACATCTTCGAGGTGCATAGGTGATCTAATTTTTCTTAATAAAAACCCTAGATATACATTTTCTAAAACTTCATGCATTAAAAAGGATTATATCTAAATAGAGACCAAATGGAACCGATTTAATTGAGGCCAAACTGAGACATAATTAATAGCTACAGATTTCGAGCATTGTAGGGGCGTTAGCCTTCCCTGCATGTAACCAACTTCCAAGCCCAACCAATGAATCTCTAAACTGCGTAGACCTTGGAATTAGTGTTTTGAGTTTTGTAACTTGTGATATTATTTGCAATAGGCGTCTGATCTTGCCTAGCCTAAAATGATCAATGGCAACTCCAAGTTTATGGCCATTTCATGGTGCCCCTCCGAGTCCAGTCGAATGAACGACTCATCCGATGATCCTTATCCTTTTATATTATCATGCCTAATCCAAATCCTAATCAACGGATAGCTCAAAGGCTTAACCACAACTAACCATCATTTATTTTTAAGTTGAGCATGCAATGCCCTTCTAATCATCCAAAGTTTTAAAGGTCGAGCACGTGGCGACAAGTTAGATATAAATAGAGTGGTTATTAAAGAGAACTGTGAGATTGTAGAAAACATAGAGGAGGTCAGAATACTAATGAATTTGGTTTGGCAAATCCTATTGCAAGCTGAACTGGTTAATGGGGTTGAAAAGATGAAAGATAAAGCCAATAACTTTTATGATTTCTACACTATCCATGGCCATACTCTTCAAACATACAAAGAGTTTTATGCTATGGTTTGAAGGATGATGAATGAGGATAGCATCGAATTCTATGATAAAAAATGAGCCTCATATATGAAGTCTATAAATGTGGTACCATCTATCAATGCCACTGAGAGAGAAAAGAATAATCCTCTTTATGGGATTGGAAGGCCATTAGGATTACTTGATAATCGATTAAGAGACAAAACTACACTTATTTAGCCTATGCCAAAGATAATCATTCAACTTCCATCCCCTTTCCCTTATAAGGACAATAAAGTGGTTCCTTGGAACTATGAAAGCAAAACCTTAATAATAAGAGAATATAGTCAGCAAGTCGCAAAGATTGACCTTTCAGGGGTAAGGCACCTAACCAGAGTGGCACATGTGATGTCCTAGCACTATCGAGAAGTGAACTTTAGCAAAAGAATACTAATCTTGTTTCTCAAGTATTGGAGTCAACAACTAAGGAATTAGATTCATCAATTGTTAAGAAACCAGCAAATGAGAATTAACCTACTAAATTCCTTTAATTCATCAAGCATAGTGAATACAACATTGTTAATCAGTTGAATAAGCTACCCACTAAGATATCTATGCTATATCTGCTATTGAACTCTAAAGGTCAAACAAATGCTCTCCTTAAGGTTTTGAGTGAGGCTTTTGTCCCTTTTGATATTTCTATAGGCCAGTTTGATCATTTAGTGAGCAACATCATAGTTGATAATTACATATCTTTTAGCGATGATGAAATCCTTCATAGAGGATGGGGAAACTATAAAGCCCTTCATGTCACTACATACTGCAAGGGTACCATGTTGCCCAAAGTGCTTATTGATAATAGGTCAACTCTAAATGTAATGCCTTATCATTCTTGAACAAGCTCTTTATTGATGCATCTCATAACTAGAATAATTGTATAGCTGTGTGGGCATTTGATGGGACTTGAAAAAATGTTATGGGAAATGTTGCCATTCCACTGTAAATTAGACCATGTACTTATGAAGTAGATTTCCATGTGATGGACATTACTCTATCTACCTATTGGGAAGGCTTTGGATTCATTTTGTGGGGCCAGTGCCACTATTGTTACATCAAAAATTAAATTTCATCATCGAAAACAAAGACATTAGTATTGGAGGAGAAAAAAATCATACACACTACCTTAATTGATACCTCATATATTGAACCCAATGAAGATATCCCAATACCTTTATTTCAATCTTTTAAGTTTGTCAACACTACTCATGTCAAGGAAGGGTTGCCAATGGTTGAGCCTTACCCATCTAAGAGCACTTATATGGGTTTGAACTTAACTATCAGCAAGGGTGGCCAAGCTAGAAAAAGACTCAGAAAATAGCTCCAAAAGATTGCCAAAGCTTTGAAAATTCTCAACAGATAAACAAAAAAGGGTTAAAATTCAAGCCTGGTGTATAGGAAAAAAAGAAGCCCAAAAAATCTAAGAAGAGAACCCCATACCTCTAGAACTACTAAGACAATTGAACAAGGTGAAAAATAGATATTACTTCGTGAAAAACCCATTGGAACCATAACCTTGGAACAGAAGAAAATCATAAAGAAGTCAAAATTGGCACCTTCTTAAAACCACAAACTCGAGCTAAACAAATAAGTTTCCTCTAAGAATATTAAGATGCGTTTGCCTAGTCCTACCAAGACATGCCTAGATTAGACACCAATAATATGGTCCATAAACTTCCCCTTAAACTCAAGTGTAAGCCCATACAACAAAAGCTTAGAAAGATAAAACCCAAAATACTTTTGATGATCGAAGAAGAAGTGGAAAACCAATTTGATGTAGGATTTCCTAAAGTAGACAAATATCCTAAATGAGAGACCAATATAGTCCTGGTTCTTAAAAAGGATGGTAAAGTGTGAATATGTGTAAACTACAAGGACTTAAACCTAGCAAACCTAAAAGATAATTTCCTTCTACCTTTCATCGATACCGTAGTAGATAACACTGCAAAAAACACACTATTTTCCTTCATGGATGGATTTTCATGTTATAACCAAATCAAAATGGTAGTTAAAGACATAGGAAAGACCATCTTTGTGACTCTATAGAGGGATTTTCATAAAGTGATACCTTTTAGGCACAAGAATGCTGGGCAACCTACCAAACGATGATGCTAACATTATTCCATGATCTCATGCATAAAGAAATCGAGGCCTATATGGATGATATGATCGCCAAATCACCAAAGGAGAGTGAACATATGGCTAATTTATGGATACTCTTCAAACAACTTTACAAATACCAATTCACGTTAAATCCTACAAAATGCAACTTTCGTGTCACATCTGGGAAACTATTAGGCTTTATTGTAAGCAAAAAAGAAATAAAAGTCGATCTTGACAAGTCAAAGCCATTAAAAACTTGCCACCATCTTAAACTTAAAAGGAAGGGAAAAGTTTCTAGGAAAGGTTAAACTATATGGCTCGATTCATATCTCAGTTAACCAACCATAACTTGATCTTTCGGCTATTTCAAAAATAAAATGTTGAAAAATTAAACAAAAAGTACCAAGACGTTTTTGATAAGGTTAAACATTACATTTTGAATCCATTGATATTTATGCCGCTAGTGCTCAATCAACCTTTAATCATGTATCATCAATTTACAGAATATGAAAATAATTATTCAATTGTAGAGAACCTATGTTATGCTTTAGCTTGGATAGCTCACAGGTTCATATAGTACATGCTGTACCACACTATGTGGCTGATTGCTAAACTCAACCCCATTAAGTATTTTTGTGAAGCTCCTATCTTGTCAAAAAGTTAGCCAGGTGGCTAGTCTTGTTTTTTAAGTGCACATCATGTATGTATACTAGAAAACCATCAAGGCTGGCACAATAGTAGGCTTTTTGGCAAGTCGAGCAATGGATGACTATCAACTTTTAGACTTTGAATTTTTTGACAAAGACGTGATATGCATATTTGAAGTGGAAGACACTATCAAATGTAGTTTATCTTGGAAAATGTACTTTGATAGAGCTTCAAATACATTAAGGCATGGAATTAGGGCAATTCTTATTTTGCTTGATGAAACCACTACCCCTTCATTTTAAGATTAAACTTTGATTGCACCAATAATATAGTTAAATATGAGTCTTGCATCATGAGACTCCAAGCAGCCATTGAAAAGGGTATTTGAACACTACAAGTATTTGAAAATTCAACCTTGTCATTTAGTAACTAAAAGAAAAATGGTAAATGTTGATGTTAAACTGATCCACTATTGGAATATGATCTCAAAACTTAAAAAAGAGTTTGATGATATTAGTTTCAACATCTACCTTAAGAAAAAAACCAAACTGCTAATGCCTTGGCCATTTTGTTGCCTACGTTCAAAGTCAATACAGCCCCGTCACATTATTAAGAGTGTTAAAAAGAGAAACATAGCCTACTATGGTATCATGACATCCTTCAGTACACAAGGATCAGTAATACCTAAAAAATACAACTAAAACTAATAAGAGAACAATCTAAAGGATAGTTGTGAGCTTGGTTTTGGATGGTGAAATTTTGTACTAGAAAGGTTAGGATCAAGTACAACTCTGATGATTAGATACCTCTGTAGCTAAAAGAATTCTCAAAGAAATCTTTGAAAGAATTTGCAATAAGCATGCTAATGGACACCAAATGGCAAAACAAGTCATGCAATCAAGCTATGATTGGTTGACCCTTGAAAAGAATTGCTTTGACTATGCTCGAAAGTGTCACAAAGGCTAAACAAAGTCCATGACCCACCGATACCTCTACATTTTATGATAGTGCCATAGCCTTTCCTATATGAGGCATGGACATGATAGGATTGATTACCCCTAAAGCTTTTAACGGGCACTATTTTATTTTACTTGCTATCAATTATTTCACCAAATAGGTAAAGGTAGCTTCTTATGCCAATGTTAGTAGATATACTATATGCAAATTTGTGAAACAGGATATCATTTGTATATATGGTCTTCATGAGTAGATCATTACTAATCATGCATACAACCTAAAAAATAAAATGATGCAGCAGTTTGCTTTTAGTTTAAGATTTAACATCAAAATTCTATCCTGTACCATCCAAAAATGAATAGGTAGTTGAAGCAATCCACAAAAATATCAAGAAGATAGTCAAAAAGATGGCTAAGACTTACAAAGATTGGCGTGAAAAGTTAACTTTTCCTTTATATGCCTATCGCACAACAATATGAACTTTCATGGGTACTACCCTATTCTCCTCAATCTATGGCATGGAAGTTATCCTACCTATTGAGATTGAAATCTTTTCACTCAGAATCTTGATGGAATCATAATTTGAAAAGGTTAAATAGGTCAAAAACCGATATAAGTAGCTTAATCTCATCGAAAAGAAAAAAATGAAAGCCATCTGTCAGGGGTAGATGTATCAAAAGCACATAATGAAAGCCTATGATAAAAAGGTTGATCCTCATTAGTTTTGAAAAGGTAACTTAGTACTCAAAAAATTCTCTTGGTTTACAAAGATGCCCAAATTAGAAAGGATCGTACGTGGTGAAATGTGCATTTTTCGAAAGAGCCCTAATCTTAATTGAAATTAACAGCAACATCCTACCTAACCTTGTGAACTCTGGTTTTATTAAAAAAATACTATGCCTGAAAGGATTTTAGGATGAACACTCAAAAGGGCATCCTATTTCTTTTTCTCCTTTATCTTTTTTCTTTTTTTCAAAAAAAAAAGCTAGCTCAAGTTGAAAACCCGAAATGGCAGCTTAACTAACTAGACTCCTTTATTCCAACCAAGTTAAGAACCAATTTACCTTACATTCATAACCCTAATCAAGACACTAAATCATAACTTAATTCACTTGTTGTATGCCTACCTACCCCACAAAATCGCATCCTTACTTGCACTCAAAAAATGAAAATTACCTAACCTTAAGGCCTCTATCCCATCATAGGGCAATCTGAAGAATCTTTTTATGAGTTAGCCAATACCGAAAGGATCAATTGCTTGTAAAAGATTTTTGAAGACACTTTGTGGAAGACTCATGTCATCAGCATCAAAGGTTAAGCGACTAAAAAAACCCCTTTGACTTTTTCTGTATCCTAAAATCTTTTGTGATCCTATGATTTTTTAGAACTTATGCTTTATTTCTTTTAAATGAAATACAATCACTTGATTTCTTGGAAAGTCCTTTTAACTCTTGCATCCCATGTTACATCATGTTTATCATTTAATTGATAATGCTTGATAAATGAATGAAATTAACAACAGGATTTCCTAGCATTACTTGGAAAACTGAAAACTTTGCAGAAATTTTTGTTCCATGTTTAAAGACCAAGAATGAACCTTGGAGGCCACTATCATTCTTACCCATAGACTTTCTCATTTTGGAAAAATGCTCAAAACTTTCTCCCGATAAACCTCAGCCCAAACACAGGGGCCAAAGTTCTTTTCAAACTATCATCCTCAGTTGAAGCTTAGAATAGTCCACTTAAACTGCCTAAAAACACCTTTTGAGTCATAATTGATTGAAAAAACCCCTCATACTTATCAATAAACTTAATATGATAAAAGTCGCGAATCATGAGCCATCTAGACTTAGGATCACCCTTGTAATCATGAGCCATCCTTACTTTTAATAAATAACTTTTGCATTCAAAATCTTTGAAATCTAGAACAAGCTTAGTCAGTCCAAGGGCAAGACATCACCTTATCAAACCCGTTGAAGAGTAAGTAACTAGAGAAGGCCAAAACTGATCACCATATTAGATTTTAAAATCATCACTCCTATAGTATCTTAAGCATGCCTTTACATCCTCTTATATTATGTAGCATTTAACATCCTTTAGGTACCAGCTCTTGTATGTAGAAGTCAAATTAATAGGACTTGACGTATGACTTTTTGTTTTCAAAAAGCCTCAAAAGGAGCCAAGTAAGTATGTTTAACCTTAAAAGCTCATTAAAAATCATCCAAGAGAGATATTTAAACTTATTTCCTTCTAGTCCTAAAAAAGTAGGGCATTTTTTCTTTTTTTTTTATTCCTTAAAGAGTAGGATGATTTTTTTTACCTACCTTAGTTTTCAAAGAGCAGGACACCTTTTTTTACCTATCTCAATCCACAAAGAGTTAGACACTAGTGAGTTAAAGCCTACATAAGCTGGTGGTACTTGTTTGGGGTCAACTACTTGCTTCGATCCATAAAAAGTGAAATGCTTATCAAATTGAAGCCTAAACAAGCTAGTGGCACCTATCTAGGGTCAAACCAAGGAAACTACCTACCTCAGTCCTTAAAGCAAGATACTTACCTACCTCAAAGCCCATATAAGTTAATGGCACCTGACTGGGGTTAAACTCAGAGAGCAACATAGTAGAGAGGTCAAACCCAGTAAAACTTATCAAATTTTTTTGTAGATATATTCGACCTATCTTGACATAATATTAAACAACTTTTTATTTTTTTGTAGGCACCCAAAACCATCATCCTTCCAAACAAAATAGTGTCTATTCATCTTTGCCATATTCCTAATACTCAGCAATAAGTAAAGAAGAGTAGCTGTAGACACCAAATTTTGTCTAGATGGCTCAGGATCACTCGTTGTTTGGAATGGTTTAATTAATCAAGCCACTTTTAATTTAAGTTTGTTGGATCTAAATTAATTAAGCCTAATTCATTTTAATTTAACCTTATTTTAAAAAATACAAAAGAAAAATAAGCAAACAAAGAAGGAATGGCTTAGGTTTCGAGCACAGGCCACTTTTGTGAATCAGTCATTTGTGACCCACACATCAAGCATAAACTTTTATCATGAAATGACAAAAACAAGTCAAAAAATAAAAGAAAAAAGTAAAGGGAGTGGCCAAGGTTTTAAACCTAGGCCCCCTTTATGAAATAGGTCAGTGTGGCCCATACACCAAGGCTAGGGTTTTGTATAAAATGATAAAAACAAGTCAAAAATGAAAAAAGCAACAAAAAAAAGTGGCATGGGTTTCAAACCCAAGCCACCTATATGAAAAGAGTCACTTGTAACCTATACACCAAGGTTAATTTCTTGTCATGAAGTAATAGACACAAATAAAAAAAAGATCAAAAAAGAAGAAGGTCAGCCACCATGTTTAGCATGATAATTGTTTAGCCTAATTGCATAGCTAACCATGGTAGCTTCTTTTTTAGTGCATATAATCACCAAAAGGGAGCTAAAAATTAAGAGGAAAAAAAAGAAAAAAATCTTAGCAAAAAAATTCTTTAGAAACTTGAGAAAAACACAAGTTGTCAAATATATATATATATAAAAGAAAATTAAAAATTCAAAGTGAGATTTTTCAGTTAAAAAGGCTCTGGTGCTTATTTCAAGAATTCCAATGGTAAAAAGGGAGCTCATACAGAGGGGAAGAACATACTGGAGTTGGGAATAATCCAATGGTGGACAGTGGCCAGATTTGAGGTAGAAGGTTTGAACTTCTCTTGTAGATTTAAAAAAAAAATCTAAAAGGGTTTAGAAAAATCTGACTCTAAATTTGGAAAAAAAAAGGTCGAAAATAGTCTAGAGGTGAAGTTCGGGAGCCAACTACCGTCGACAAGCGATGATAGGCGATGGTGGTTAGATAGTCTATGCGGTAGTCAGTTGTCAGTTTCTAGGATTTTTTTTTATGTTCTAGTTTTGGGTTAAAAAAGAAAAAAAAAGAAAAAAAGAAAAGAAAAAGTAAAAGAAAAAAAAAACAAGATTGAACGGCTTAGGTTTCAAACCCAAGCCGTCCGTATAGGAAAAAAAACTAGCAATTAAGCCTCACCTAGTCTTCAAATATAAAATGTTCAAAAAATATTTAAAACTGGTACTACAACATGGGGTAACATTTTTTTGTTTAAAGTTGTATTTTATCATTATGAAATGCATTTAAACTTGATGATATTTGTTCTATGCCCTTGATTTTTGATATTATTGATTTATTTTCCTGTTTATATCTTACTTGTTTGATGTGCTGTATAAATATTTTTGAAAATACACCATAAGCTAGACTAAGATTAACCTAAATAATGGGATTAATCTTGGTCTATTATTTTTGACAAATCCACACTTTAATCTTGGAGAAATGTTAAGCCATTTATGTTGGGATTCAAGGTTAAAAGAGGCTAAATATTCTGATTTTTTACAATAAAATGTTTTTTAATAGTCCAAATTTGTTTATGCCTTGATCTTTGCAGAAAGTCTTTGTGTTAGTGGCATGGTCAATGAGCTATTTCATCATCCCAAAGTACTTCAAGATTGTGTAGATAAACTCGTGAAGCCCATGTCACATTTGATTTTTGCGATGAACATCCAAATGTCCATGGCTCAAATTTAGCCTGAAGAAAGCTAAGAAAACTAAAAATTTCCCTTCTTTTATGCTAGCAGCACTATAATTATGAATTGAAAAATCATTTCCGAGCCATAAAATATTTTCCAAAACTTTTTTGACATTTTTCCCCAGAAAGGCTTCGAATCACCTTTCCACGCTATCTTATTTGCCTTGGATCATTTCGAATAAAGAAGTTACAATTTTTTAAAGATTTTCTATCCAGAACCCCTAAAACCAATGATTCACATTCTGTTTGGGTTGTTTTAGCCTACCAGATGATTTTTTTTGGATTTTTTAAATATTTTTCATAAAAAGTTTGTGAGATTCCCTTTTTGAAAATGTATCTTTGATGATTTAATAATTCAATATGACTTCGAAATGATTTTTCAGATTCAGCCACCCTATTTCCCTACATATCCTACAAGTGTTAAACTAGTCGATACATTGAAAATTATTTCCACTTAAAAGGTAATTTTTTAGGATTTCTGAAATAATTTTGTATTGATTTTTATTGAGTTACTTTTCCAATGGTACCTTACACGATCCCTAGAACCTTCGAATTTGTTCAGAATAGTATTGAAATAGGAATAGCGTGATTCTGTCCCCTATTTTCAACATTGTTCAAGACTAGTTAGTTCATCTGAACTCCCACTTTGTGGCATTTAAATGCCTCTATGTGATCCCCAATCAACCCTTTCTGGTCAAAAAGAACATGCATTGAC
>JBBYHO010457103.1:51043-77734 GCA_038382025.1 Adansonia gregorii
CTCCCACTTTGTGGCATTTAAATGCCTCTATGTGATCCCCAATCAACCCTTTCTGGTCAAAAAGAACATGCATTGACCCTGTAGGCTTAGATCAAGGCATGAACAATTTTTAAGCTTTATTATCTTTACTTTTACTAATTTTTCAATAAAAAATCACACATTTTGTCAAGAATTTGTCAAAAATGTCATTTTGTCAAGAAATCACCGAACTTTTGTTACGATAAATCCTTCAAACTTATCTCTCTAAAATCATCAAAGTTTCCATTAAGATGCTTGAACCCTATTCTTCGAGAGGATACTCTAACCCTGTATTTGTAAACCTACTTCAAATTTTGAAACTTACCAAAGTTTTATTTATAGGGATACTCTAACCCTATCTTTCAAGGAGATATTCCACCCCCATTCTTTTTCAAAAATTATAAAAAAAAAAGTCAAAATTTGTCAATCTCATTTTTCTCGAAATTGTTAACAAAAAATTAAATTTTTTATCCTCGTGTTTTCTTCAAACTTTTCAATATCCAAACTCGTTTTATTAGTCAATAGATCTCAACATGTCTTTAAAATTGTTGACTTGGTAATTTCAAGATAATCGATGACAATAATGGGATATATTCTGAACATCCCTTCCCCTCCCCGTTCTTTTATGATTTATTTTATGCAATATTATCTCTCTATCATCTTATTAACACGTTTTCGCTCGTGTTGTCCATTTCGCATTTATAGCTTCAAAATTATTTCAAAAAAGATATCACAAAGGCAATATTTTGGGTTGGTATCTCTTCAGAGCTTGACATAACATATCATATTTTTTCAAAAAACTAAATTGGAGGATTATTTTTAATCACAATCTCTATGTTCTTTACCTCTCTAAGGTGGATATGAGATTCTTATTTTGTACAACATTCATGCATTAAAAGTGGATTATATTAAATAATGGCAAGTCAAAACTAAAAAAAATCGAAACCAAGTTGGGACATGGCTAGAAAGGTATCGATTTCGAGCATCACAGGGAGATTTGTTCCTCCTTATGCATAACCAACTTTCAAACCCAACCACTAAATCTTTGGACTGCATAGGCCATGAAACCAATGTCCCAAGTTTCATAACTCGAAATATCAATTTCAATTGGTATCCGATCATGCCTAGCCTAAATGATTGATGGTGATTCCAATTGTTGGCCACCTCATGGTGGTCATCTGAGACTAGTTGGATGAGCGATTCACCCTATAATCTTAAGGTCAAGCCGAGAATCAATACTTTGTTACTACCATTATGTCAAAAAAAAAGGAGTCCCAATCGAGAAGACATTTCCCTATCAAAAATACTCTTCAGTCATGCATGCTTCCTTCATAGAGGGCATGATGCTGATAAAAATTTTTAAAATATCCTCAAGAAAAGCTCTAAAGTTTTTAATGAAATATCTTTAAGAAAGACTTTGGAAATTTTCAAAATATCCTTGAGAGAGGCTTTGAAAATTTTTAAAAATGTCCTCAAGAGAGGCTTTAAAAGTTTTTAATAAAATGTCCTCAAGAGAGGCTTTGGAAGTTTTTTTTTGTGAGCCCTAGAGAAACTTTGGTAATTTTCAAAATATCCTCAAGAGAGGCTTTAAAAGTTATTGGTGAAATGTCCTCAAGAGAGGCTTTTAAAGATTTTTTTATTGATATTCTCAAGAATAGAAATGTAATGTATGCCATGGTGTCATGCCAAAAGACAAATGTCATCTTACGAGATGTCATGAGTAAGTTAATAGTGATGTTTACACTTTTTCCAAGAAGCCCATGCACATGGAATGATGCATATGCATGTAAGGCAACATGACAAATGTTAATGGATGCAAATGGGAAAAAATGTGAATGTACATGAGTGCGAATATTTATGGATGTGGATGACACTAAATGCTACTTAGTATGGGTTAGAATGCATATGAATATTGATACTCATTGTAAGTGCTAAACAGCTAGGCAAGTATATATGTGGGTGTAGGCACAGACAAATAGGAATGCACATGAGTGCAAATATCTATGGGTAAGGATGTTGATGAGCATCGATACTTATGGGTATAAATAGATATGAAGAAAAATGCATGTGAGTGCAAATGACTACTTATAAGTAAAAATGCATGTGTGCACAAACATAAATAAGCATGCTTGTATAAGAAAATGTTTGAGCATGCGTTTGGTTATCTATGATGGACATGAAGGAGGATACATATGGGTGCAAATGAACGTGATTGCATGTAAGTGTAAATGCGATGAATAAGAATGCACATGAATGCGATTATAGGTGAATAAGTATGCACATAAACATAAAAGTCTTTGAGCATAAACATGCAGGGATATAGGTAAATATGTATAATGTGGACCTATATAGGTGATGATTAGGGTACATGTACAATTTCTGCGAGTGCAGAACACCAAGACTAACGATTATCCAAATGCTATAATCTAAAATGATGTAACTACACTTGAAATGAATTATGTGCTGATAAGTGATGATTGAATGCCTATGCAAATAATGCATATGGACATGAACGATGCCTGATGTTATGTATATTTACGAAGGGTGTAGAGGTCAAGACCATAGAATGTTCTCTCTCTTTTGTTTTTAATCTAGTTTAACTTTTCTTAAGGGTTTTTCTTTTTAAATTAAAAGGCATTCTAATCTTAACTTTGTCCCATGATTAAAAAACTTTTGTTTTTCTTTAACTAAAATGTTCATTTTATGAAAACTCTTAAGTTAGCGTGATGTTTAAATCTTTCAAAGACTGATAATCTATGGTTAGAAGATGATAATTTGGCTTTTTAACTAGATTAAAGGGTTTAAGGATAGGTTTAATTAGTTTAAGAAGGTTTCAGGACAGGTGAAATGGATCCTTGTTCTTTTAAGATCATGTATGGACCATTCCTTATACATTATGAATTCATTAAAAATCAAACAAATTTGGAATTCTTTTAAGCCCCTACCATTGATGCTTAAACTAGCACCAAGATTGGCCAAGATAGGTTTAAGGTTGTGAGGCTGATTTGGTAAAGGTGAGGATTTTTAAAAAATTAGTCCCCCTAAAGATGCCAAATTAAGATGTTTGGTGATTTTTAGTTGTCCTTGGAATTTTTAGAAGGGTGGTTTCCTTGTTAAGAACTTGATAATCCCATAAATGGCATCGAAAGTTCTTTATTTTGCTTTAGACTACCCATTTTAGGTTACTTCAATCATTCCATTTTTGATTTCTTTTTTTGGTTGATTGCATCATGATGTTTCTTAAGAAGGCTCAAAATTTGTCAAAAGAGCAGTTTCTTAAAGAATGGACACATTAGTTTCACATGGCCATGCTTAGACAAGATGGATTTTAGGGGATCATAATGTAGGCCAAGGTTCATGGTTCCAAAAAAAAGGTCTAAAGGCCCAAATTTAATGCATAAGGGTGATTGGATCAAGGATCGATTTTTCATAAGGCATCCATCTTTTTGCTTTTAGGATGTCCTGGTTACCTAATATTTTGTTTCCTCTTTCTTGATTTTAGTTTTGTTTTTGTCTCATTTTTATTTTGTGCCTTTCCTCTTTTTTATTACTTCTCTTTTTGCCTTTTTTTCCCCTAAATAATCTTGGATTTTGGAAACATGGTACATTTGTACTTACACTTTGATGTCAAGTAGCTTCATAATTGTAAAATGGGATATCTGGCCCTATGTCTTTTAGAAAGGTTTTCTCTTTGCCCTCGATATGGAGGGTGATCTCTGATCAAAGTTTTAATAGAATGAATTAGTTAAGCTAAAAAAGGTTAGTAATGGGAGAAATTTTCTAACTTATGGAAGGATGACGAAAGATGGCCATTTTCATCTCAAACATGATTGTGTGAATTAAAAAATCATTTCTTAGAGAAATTTTGTTAAATATATTTTAAACCACTAAATCATTTGATGTCACATTCAATTGCCATATTTCTCTTTTTTTTTAAACATATGCCTTAATTCTCTTTTTCACTCCATATGCTTAGGCATGCTCTATTTCAGTTTATCATTGAGGAGGAATTATGTAATATTAAGGTGTAGGTGGTAGGGAATATTTTATGTTTAATCCTCAAGGCTTTGAATTAACAAGGAATTCTAGGACATCAAAATAAGAAGGAAGAAGGGCAATTGGTAAATAGTCTAGATTTATTGAAATAAAATAGGAGAATTAGGGATAAGAGGTCATGGTGGGACCTAAGGCATGCCTCAAGAAAGGCTTTTGGTGTACAATTTAAAGGTATCAAAAAAAGAGAATTAAAGATAAGGGTCATGGCAAGACCCAAGGCTTACCTCGAGATAGGCTTTTGGTGTCTAGCTTAAATATATCAAATAAGAAGAATTAAGATAAGTTTCATGGCAAGGCCTAAGGCATGCCTTAAGAAAGGCTTTTAGGGAACTAGCTGTAGGTGTTGGAATAGAAGATGAGAGATATGGTCTAAAAGTTTTGGTAGGGACATAGGATAGTTTACTATTATTACCCTAAAAAACTTTTAGGGTACTATTTGGCAGCTTAGGTTTTGTTTTGTTAAGAAGAAGGTGGACTTTGCTGGCACAATCCTAGTACATGTCAAATTACCACCAATAAGATTCTTAGAGGAATATCATAATGTTTGATTTTTAAAAAATTATAGAATTTTTGAAGGATTAGTCTTTATCACTCTTTCCTTAAGTTGGGGTTTTTGTCTATTTAATGGTTTAGGTGTAGCCATGTAGGTATGGTTCATGGTACTAAAAACTAATTTCCTAAAGTTTTGGGTTTTTCAATTAACCATTTTTATGCTCAGAGAAGCTTGAAAAGAGAAAAAGTATGAGCAATCAATAATATTCTTGAGTAAATATAGAGCTTTCATTAAATATATGATTCAAAGTTTAAACATGTTCGAATCATAAAAATGATAGTTCAACGAAAAAAGCTTTTCATATGCGGCATGAAAAATTGGAATGCCCATATTGCCCTTAATTCACATATCATGTTTCACTATCTTAATCAATCAAGATCTAGCTACTATGCTATGATCAATTGCTATAATTTTCTCAGCAGAACCATATATTTTTCTATTGAATGACTAATACATTTGATAGAGTAACCATAAGCAATGATGATATTATGGCCTTTTAGGTATGGCTGCTTTATAGGCTTAAAGTAAATTGGTGAAATTAATTAATCCTTAATGAGTCAAAGACATAACTTTGTGTATGATAACAAGATGAGCTTTATAGGAATCCTATCTTGATTACTTTAATGTCTTTTCTAATTATTCTTTAGTCCCTTTGGTTGTTGGGCGAACCTACTAAAGTCATGGGCATTGAGCTACGGATTGGAAAGGATGCTTAGGAGTATAGGTTTGAGTAAGGATTTGATGTGATAGCACCCTAAGCTAGGTAAACCATTTGGCTTGTAATGTATAAGTGGTAGGGACTAGGTTTAAGGCATGAGTCTCAGTCGACTTAAGATTGGCTATTATTGCTGACCACATTCACTTTTCTTTTTTTTTTTATGGTTTTCTTGATACTGATATCAAAGGATGGTTATGAGTTGATGGGAGGGCATCCTTAGTTAAAGAATAGGTTAACTTGTAATGACATAGGGCCATGAAGGTAGACCTCAAATATCAACTGTAATGTTAAATTAGAAGCCTTTTTGTGGGTTACCTTAAATTGTGCCTTTGTCTTTGACATGGGCAAAGGTGATGGTGACTTGTAGAGGTAATTTGTCTTTAATTTATCAAGGTTAAAGAACATCCCTGTCAATTCTAAGAGTTGCCTTTTCATTTCGTGCACATCTTGCCTAACCCCTTCGATAATTCCTTCCAAGGCACTAACATGAATTTCTAATAGATTTCATGCATTTTTGCTTATTTAGCCAATTACAGGTGATGATGCCCTTTAGTGGAATCTTTTTCAATAATTGTTCTTATTGCTTTTATGAGCTATCCCTTTAGTTTTTAAACATCATGCCTTAGTTCCTCTTAGATGCTTTCCAAATCACTAACTCTTCTTTCTAATTGATACCCCATTTTACACCTTTCTTGATGCAAACAACAGGTGGATTTATTGGTATGTAATGATCAATGATAAATATATTAAGGAATGATGATTAAGGATGGTCGATATGAAATGTTGGGATGTCTGTCTACATATATAAGACCTGTCACCATTTACTCGCCTTTAAAACTTTGGATGATCTGAAGGGCATATCATGCTCAACCAAAAATAAATGATGGTTGGTTGTGGTTGAGCCTTTAAGTTATCCCTCAATCGAGATTTGGATTAGGCAAAGTAATACAAAAAGAAGAGAGATTGTTGGGCAAATCGTGCATCCGACTAGTCTCAGATAGCCATCATGAAGTAGCCATAAACTTGGAGTCACCACCGGTCATTTCAGGCTAGACAAGATTGAAAGCCTATTAAAAAGAATATGTCAAGTTACGAAACTAGAAACATCGATTTCAAGATCTACAAAGTCCAAAGATTCATTGGTTGGTTTCAGGAGTTGCTTACGTTTAATGAAGGATTAGCATCCTTATGATGCCCAAAATCGATACCTACTAACTATGTTTCACTTTGGTCTCAGTTAAATCGATTCCATTTAGTCTTTATTTAGATATAATTTCCTTTAATCAATAAAGTTTTGTAAATTTGGATTCAGGTTTTTTTTTAAAAGAAAATTAGCTCTTTTATGCACCTCAGATATGTGAGGAACATAGGGATTTTTATGAAAATAATGTCCAGATTAGATTTAAAATTTGGATGTTCCATATTAGGCACTAGAGAGATACCAACACAAAAAATTGTTTTGTAAGCTTTATTGAAAAACAAATTTTAATCATGAATGCAAAATAATCATTATGACAAGCAATGAGTTAGAAAGATAAAAAAAAAGAAATATAATAACATCATATACAAGTAATGACAAAGAAAAGAACGTAAAACGGAGGGATAATCAAAATGTATCTCATAGTTGCTTTTGATTATGAAAAATAATCGGCTGACAATTTTAGAGATAGGTCTGGATTTGATGGTAATTTAAGGGTCAAAGATGATTTTAATTAAAGTAGTTTGAGGCGTCCGAAAGAAAATTTTGGATTTTTTTAGGTAAAGCAGGGTTGAAATATCCCTTCAGAGAGCTAAGGAAGATAGAGTTAGGAAAATATTTAGGAATAAAAAGAAAATTAGAATTTTTTATTAAGAATTGGGTTAGAGTATCCCCTTGGAGTAATAGGGTTGGAGTATCCCCACTAGGGAAAATTTTAATATAGGGAAAAAAGATATCTAGTATGAAATCATTTTTGTATTTTAGCCTTAATCTGAGTTTAAAAGGCTTATGCAGTAGGGGGAACCAATCGGGTACATTTCGAGACGTTTGAATGTTTCAATAAAAGGAGATTCAAAAATTAAGTTAAAAAAAGGGCTAGCATCATGTCATCTCCTTTCCCAAATTTATTTTAGGTGCATTCGAAGGCTTCAGGGAGTAGATAAAGGATCTTTGGAAAGGTAACTTGAAAAGGTTTAGTGTAAAAATATTTTAAAAATCCTTGAAAATTACTTTTAAGGCAAAATTAATTTTTGAAGTTAGGACTATTTTAGCACTAGCAGCATGTACAAGGAAAATGGCATAATGGATTTTTAAAATCGTTCTAAACTTAACCATAATCGTTAGATATTAATAATACTTTTTCAACAAGAAAATTTTGTAAACTTTTTAAGAAAAATATTTAAAATTTCATAAAAATCATTTGATGGGCCAAAATGGCTTATACAGAATATTGCACGCCGATTCTAGGGGTTTTAGATAACAAAGGTT
Source organism: Adansonia gregorii (assembly GCA_038382025.1). NCBI lineage: Eukaryota > Viridiplantae > Streptophyta > Magnoliopsida > Malvales > Malvaceae > Adansonia > Adansonia gregorii. The sequence continues at coordinate 58,856 of JBBYHO010457103.1, forward strand.
CAAAAAATCATAACTTCCTCATCCGGGATGATTTGAGGGTAGACAAGACATCGTTAGAAAGGTAATTTGATGCCCTTTATGAAAACAATATTATATAAATCAAAGAAAATGTTTTGTGGTTCAAAGATGATTTTTAAAATTCAGACTTTTATGCTACCAAGATGAAAAAAGGGAATTATTTAATTTTCTAGGTTCTTTGGATTGAACTCAAATTATGGACAATCGAACATCCAAAATGCAAGGTAAAGAATAACACATGCATCACAAGTTTATTCCATAATCTCATATTAGTTTAGGACGATGAAACAACTCGTTGACCATGCCATAAAGGTGTTGAACTCAAGGTCAAGGCTTAGTGTTTCTTGACCCAAAAAGAGGTTCTTCTGCCAAAAGAAATCAGTAAACTTGTGTCACCATGAATCTGGAGATTAAATATTTGTTTTATCCCTAAGATTGGAATACCAATTTCATGAAAGTATTAAATCCATGCTATTCTTCATCTATTGGAGGTAGCATAAACTTAACTTAGGGATTTTTCTGAAAAATGGGTTCTTACGGAAACAAGCAAGTATCTTAACAGACATGTCATGAATAAAATACAGTGTATGCAACAATGAACATGTAATCCATACAAACATACAAGGATGGCATTTTGGCATGAAAGTAGATGATAAAAATGCAAGAAAATGACAAATAGGGTGCATGGGGATGATATGAACATGCTTAAACAAAAAAATGGATACTAGGGTTGTCAAAATAATGTTTTTAATTCATAAGAATCTTTAAAACACAAGGAAATATATGAACATACATAAGACATGTTAAGGTGACCATTTAAATATGAGATGGATATGTCAATATAGAATGAACATAGCAAAAGATGCATGAACAGAGGCGTGTACTAATAAAAATGAGTATAGTGAGTTTATATACCCAAACAACATCAAGGTGTCAAGAGGGTCATCAAGATCCTGAGACTATCACAACCAAGGCAATAAAAATGCATGAAAGTTTTAGGAGGGTCATGACAGCATAAAAGGCTTACTAAAATGAAGTGGATGATAAAAATAGAAAATTATGGAAAAGGTAGAAAATATACCCAAAAAAATTAAACTTTACTTCCTTCATAAAGTAGTGACTTTAAGCTCAGTTATTTTTTTTCTTATTATTTAGCAAAAAAAAGATGAAAGGAAGAAACTTTCTGGTAATATGGTTGCTGGTAGAGAGTTTTAAAGGTAAAAGTGTGTGAAAGGTTGAGTTTTTGAAAGTTTTCTGGTGGTGGTTTTAGGGAGCAATAAGAATGGAAGATGGTTAAGGGTGAAAGGCAATGGAATATTGTTCTCAGTGAGTTTGTGGAGCTAAGGATTGTTGGAGGATTTTTAGGAATGGATGGAGTCTTTTCTAAGAATGTTGAAGAGTTTTTTTTTTTTTTGAGAAAATGGTTAAAGGTTCTTCTTTTCAGGTTGCTAAAGGTCTTATTTATTCAATGCTCAGCCAATGCCTTTAGGAAACAAAGCAAACACATTTTTTATCTTTCTCCTCTACACAAAGGGATATCTCCAGCTACCATGCTCAACTGATTCTCTTCCTATTGGTTCTTCCATGCTAAACAAGGAGGTAGAAAGGCTGTGGTAGCTTGCAACTAGAGATATGCCTACCATACCCTCTTACAACCATATATCTTATGAGAGTGACCTCTGTCATGAGTTGTTTGGGCTTTAAAAATTTGTTTGCATCTGATCATAAGCCTATATTTGAGGTTTACAATGATTTATGATAGTTTTTTGGTTTAAAAACATGCTTAAATTGAGTTTTCAAAGGCTAAAAAATGGCTCGAACTGTGTAAAATTACCTTAGTGTATTGATGCACCAAGTAATTTTTACCGATGAGTATAGATACAATGAGCTGTCTAGCAATACTAAAAGCAAAAAATATTTCTAGGTTCGAGACTTAGAGGCATGTATTGATACTCCATGGATTTGTATCGATATTTATGCTTGTATATCGATACATTTTGCCAAAAATCATAACTTTAGCTATTGCCAAAGTCTATATTGTTAGAAACATGCTAGGTATCGATAACAAACCCTCTTGTATGGATACTACATCTTGGGTATCGATACCAAACCTTCTTGTATTGATAGTACATGTGAAATTTTAAGTTTTTGGCATCATGTGGCCACATATCAATACTTATGCACCAATATAACTTGCATGTACCTGCAGCTTCTCAATTTTCCTCAACTTGGTCATAAACAGTAGGAAATTGATTCGTGTGCTAATCTAAATGACTTTAGTGACACCATGAAAAAATAGCCTTTGATGTTTCACTGTACTTTTTTCTTCAATACGACCTATAGGTATTTCAAACTTTTTTTAAAAAAAATTTTCACATGGTGCTATGTCGCCTAATAATGCTTGGGACATGGCACTCGATAGTCGTCCCTCAATTTTTATTCTTATCTTTTGATTTTATCATCTTTAACCTAAGTCCTAAGATGCAAAAACTAGCTCAGACAAAATCAAGTGTCTATATTGCTAAGTATTAGAAATAGGGTAAAGACAAATAAACGCCATTTTATTTAGATAGGATGATGGATTCATGTGCCAATAGGGAAGTAGAGAGCTTCTTAGTATCAAGTCAAGATGGGTTAAATAACTTATAGAAAAGAAGATTTTGATGAGTTTTATAGGGTTTGACCTCTCTACTAGGTTATTTCTTAGGTTTAATCATAAATGAGTGCCATTAACTTATGCGAGCTCCAAGGTATGTAAAGAAACACATCCAGCTCTTTGCAAACTAAAATAGACAGGTTCCACCAAGTTGTGTGGGCTTTAAGGTAAATAAAAAAAGGCATTTAGCTCTTTAAGGACTAACATAGGTAGGTGCCATCAGCCTGTGTGGGCTTTATAGTAGGTAAGCGTATTACTCTTTGAGGATTAAGGTGGGTAAGTTCCACCAACTTGTGTAGGCTTTAAAGTAGATAAGCATCCTGCTCATTAAGGACTAAGGTAGGTAGGTGCCACCAGCTTGTGTGGGCTTTAATGGTAAGTAAGCATCCTGCTCTTTGAGGACTGAGGTGGGTAAGTGCCACTAGCCTGTGTGGGCTTGAAAATAGGTAAGTATCCTACTATTTGAGGACAAAGATAGGTAAGTGTCTTACTATTTAAAAACTGAAGTAGATAGCCGCCACCAGCTTATGTGGGCTTTAAAGTAGATAAACATTTTACTATTTAAAGACTAAGGTAGGTAGGTGCCACTAGCTTATGTGGGCTTAGTGGTAGGTCAAGAAAGGCATCCTACTTTTTCAAGACTAGAAGAAAATGAGTTTAGATACACTTACTGGGTGATTTTCAATAAGCACGTAAGGTTAAAGGTACTTATTTGAAGCCTTTCAAGGTTTTTTGAAATCAAGAAAATGCACCTTAGGTTTTCTACAAATTTGACTCTTGTATACAAGAGCTGGTACCTGTAGGATGTTAAATGCTATATAATACATGGGGATGCAAGTGCCTGTCTAGATGATGTAAGGGTAATGACTTTAAAAGCCTAATCCAATGGTTGGTTTTGGCCTTCTTCGACTTTAATAAGATAGCCTTTTACCTCGAGTTTATCAATCTTGCTCAAGATTTCCAAAAAAGTTGAATGTTAATGTTGTCCTTTCTTCGAAGGTACATGAGGTCTATGATCACTTACTAGGATAAGGTTTTGAGCACATTTTCAAGATGTAGGGTCCAAAGGCGAGACCGGTTATGGCCTCAAGAGTTCATTCTTAGTCTTTAGACATGAAAAAAAGCTCCCACAAAGTTTTATCTTTCCAGGTAATACTAGGAAATCCTGTTATCAGTTTTGTTTGTTTATCAAGCATTACCAATTAAATGATAAACATGATGCAAGATGGAATGCAGGGTTATAAAAAGATATTTTGAAAAATCAAGTAATTGTATTTTCATTCAAAGAAAAAAGGCACAAGTTGTGACAAACTTGTAAGATTATGAAAGATTTTAAAATACAAAAAAGATAAAAGAAGTTTTCCTAGTCTGGCTCTGATGCTGATGACATTAATCCTCTACTAAGTGCTTTTGAAGATTTTTCATGAGCAATTAATCCTTCTAATGCTGGCTGACTCATAAAGAGAATTTCTTAGATCGCCTAGTGGTGGAATAAGGGCCTCAAACTTAAGTAGTTTCCATTTTTTGAGTGCAAGTATGGATGAGGTTTGGTAGGGTTGGTCAACATAAAACAGATGGGCTAGGTTATGATTTAGTGCCTTGATCAAAGTTATGATATAGGGTAAAAGGGCCTGGTCGATTAAGCTACCCTCTTGGGTTTTCAACTTAAGCTGATTTTTTTATTTCTTCTTTCTTTTTGTTTTTGTTTTGTTTTTATGTTTTGTTTTCACTGTTTTTTGTTGTTTTATTTTTATTTTTGAAGATTGGTAGGTGAAGGACTAATAGGATGCCCTTTTGCGTTTTTATTATAAAGTCCTTTCAGGTATAGTATTTCTTAACAGAATTAAAGTTCACAGGGTTGGGTAGGTCATTGCCATCGATCGTGGTTAATATTAGGGCTCCTCCAAAGAACACACATTTTACTATGTATAGCCCTTGCCAACTTGGGGTGCATTTTCTGTGAGTATCTTTATGGATCAAAGAGTTTGTTTTAGCACCAAGTCACCTTCTAGGAACTGGTAAGGATAGACGTTTTTGTTATGGGCTTTAATCATCCATTTTTGATACAATTGCCCATGACAAATGGCTTTAATTTTTTTCTTCAACGAGATTGAGCTACTCATATTGGTTTTTAACCGATTTAGCTTTTTTAAGTTGGAATTCCATTAAGACTCTAAGTGAAAGGATTTTAACCTTGATTGTTAAGACAGCCTCCATGCAGTAGACCAAAAAGAATGGGGTAGCTCACGTGAAAGTTTGTACTGCTATGCCATAGGCATATAATGCAAAAGGCAACTTTTCATGCCAATCTTTGTATGTCTCGGCCATCTTTTCAACTATCTTCTTAATATTCTTATTGGCTGCTTCAACTGACCCACTTATTTTAAATAGTATGTAATAGAGTTTTGATGCCAAATCTTAAATTGAGAGCAGACTGCTTGCTTTATTTTGTTTTTTAGATTACGTGCATTATTTGTGATGATTTATTCGAGAAGTCTATATCTACAAATAATGCCCCATTTTAAAAATTTGTAGACAGTGGATCTGGTGACATTGGCATAAAAAGCTACCTCTACTACTTGGTTAAATAATTGATTGCGACCAAAATAAAACGGTCCATTAGAAGCCTTAAGGGTAACTGGTCCAATCACGTATATGCCCCAAATAAAAAAAAGGCCATGGAGCTGTCATAACAAGTAAAGGTGTTAGTGGGATATGGATTTTGTCAACGTAGATTTGGCATTTGTGACACTTTCGAGCATAGTTAATGTAATCCTTTTTAAAAGTTAATCAATAGTAGCTCGATCGTTTGCCCTATCCTGCCATTCTATGTCCATTAGCATGCTTAGCTTCTTTAAGTATTCTTTTGGCTTTGGAGGTATCCATGCATTGGAGTAACACCTGATCCCAGCCTTTCTTACATAAAGTCCCACCATCCAAAACAAAGTTCATAGCTAATTATCTGATGGTTCTCTTGTCAGTTTTGGTGGCATCTTTTTGGTACCATTGATCCTTAATGTACTGAAGGATGTCATGATAACATGGTACATTATCCTTCTCTTCATCAAAATTCTGACTATGCGCGGGGCTAGATAGATGCCCATTTGAATAGGAGGGACAGCTGATTCTCGATTGACTTTGAACATAGATGATAAAGTGGCCAAGGTGTCAACAATTTGGTTTTCTTCTCAAGGTAAATGTTGAAAGCTAATATCATTAAACTTTTGCTTGAGTTCTAATATTAGATTCTTACGGTGGATCAGTTTAGCATCACATGTTTGCCATGCTCCATGTAATTGGCAAATGATAAGGGCTAAATCTCTAAACACTATAAGTGTTTGAGTGCCCATTTCAATGGCTGCTTAGAGTCTCATGATGCAGGCCTCATATTTAGCTATGTTGTTAGTGCAGTCAAACTTTAATTTGGTTTTGAAAAGGAAATGGCCTTTAGACAAGATGATAATTTCCCTAATACCATGCCGTAATGCATTTAAAGCTCCATCAAAGTACATTTTCCACGATGACCCATACTTGACAGTGTTCTCTGCCTCAGATATACATATCAAGTCTTCGTAAAAAAACTTGAAGTCTAGAGGTTGATAGTTATCGAGCCAAAAGTTTGCTATTGCACTACCTTTAACCTCCCAAACATGATATCATACTCAAAAAGCATAACTTGCCATCTGGTTAACCTCTCAAATAAGGTTGGGGCTTTGCTTAAATACTTAATGGGATCGATTTTGGTGATTAGCCACATAGTATGGTACAGTATGTATTGCTTTAAACTCCAAGCTATCCAAGCCAAAGCATAACATAGCTTCTCTATAAAGGAAAAATTTTTTCATATTCTGTGAACTTTTTGCTCAGGTAATAGATAACCTATTCCTTCTTTCTTTATTCATCGTGTTGTCTTAATACACAGCTCATCGACTTGTCTAGAATTGATAGATATAGGATTAGTGGCCGATCGAGCTCTAGTGGCAGAAGTATTGGAGGGTTCGAAAGGTAATGTTTGACCTTATCAAAAGCTTCTTAGCATTTTTGATTTCATTTTCTAGGATTTTGTTTTTGGACTAACAAAAAGATTGGATCACATTTGTTGGTCAATTGAGATATGGATCAGGCTATGTAGTTTAGTCTTCCTAAGAAACTCCTCACTTCCTTTTGAGTTTGAGGTGGTGACAGATGTTGAATAGCCTTAACCTTATCAGGATCAACTTCTGTTCCTTTCTTGCTTACAATGAAATCTAATAGTTTATCAGATGTGGCACCGAACATGTATTTGGTAGGATTTAGCTTGAGCTGGTATTTGTGAAGCCATTTGAAGAGTTTTCACAAATTGGCTACATTTTCATTCTCTTTTGATGACTTGGCGATCATATCATCATATAGACCTCGATTTCCTTAAGCATAAGATCATGAAGCAATGTTACCATCGCCCTTTGGTAAGTTGTCCCAGCGTTCTTAAGCCCAAAGGGCATCACTTTTTAGTAGAAAATGCCCTACATGTTTACGAAGTTGGTCTTTTCCATGTCTTCAGTTGCTATTTTGATTTGGTTATGGCCCGAAAACCCATCCATGAAAGAGAACAGTGCATTTTTGGCAGTGTTATCTACTACGGTGTCAATGTGAAGTAAAGACAAATTATATTCTGGGCTGGCTTGTTATAGATCCCTATAATCTACACATATTCACACTTTATCATCTTCTTAGGGACTGAGACTATATTGGCTACCCATTCAGGATATTTAGCTACCCCAAGAAATCCTGCTTTAAATTGCTTCTTCCTTTTTCTTTAATCTTCAAAAGCATTTTAGGTGTCATTCTTCTAAGCTATTGTTGTATAGGCTTACACTTGAGTTTGAGGGAAAGTTTATGAACCATAATATTGGTATCTAATCTAGACATCTCCTACTAGGACTAGGCGAAGACACCCCGATATTCTTGGAGGAGATTTATTAGCTCGGCTCGAGTTGATCGTTTTATGGAAGTTTCGATTTTAACTTCTTTCTTATCTTCTTTTATTCCAAGGTTTATGGTTTGAGTGGGTTTTTCATGAGGCAATATGTATTTTTTTTCTTGTTCAACTAGTCTCAGTAGGTCTAGAGGAATGGGGTTCTCTTTAGGATCCTTTTCAAATTTAACTTCACATGCACAGATCAGTTGGTCGAAATTGATTTCTTAAGTTTTAGTAAGAACATTCATGTCACCTTCATCGGGGTACTTGAAAATATGAAAAAGAATAATAAAGGTGGAAAAACGTGTAAAAAAAGGTCTGAGGTTAACAAGAACTATGAACACAAAAAATGAAATGCATAATGCTTAGTCATTTTCATTGCTAACACTTAATAAAAAATGCTTATACAAAGGATCCTATGATGTTTTTAAGAAAGAGCATGTAGGTTTAGTTCATAGCATTACTTTGAAATAGACTTGAACAGTACAGGAATCTCTATCTCTATTTAAACACTCAAAACAAATCTTGGAGGGCACAGACCAGTCTTTAGACTTATGGTTGACATCTCTAGCTTATCAATCACATTGATAAAGACATCTTCAAATACCTTGTTCAATATGAGCACAGCATTAGCAGAGCCAAAATTTACATGTCCCTTTGGCAGAAACTTTCCCGAAGTGGTGGGAATATCATTGGCTTATCCTCCATGTCTTATCCCGACAAATGGGTTATCCTCTTTTCATGCTTGTTTTATCTTTTGCTACGTATTAGGCATGAATCCTAGCCCTATTTTGTTGATCTGCTTGACAACTTTTAATGTTTCAGCAGTCCCTTGGAGATGTTTTCTGAATCCCTTTCTAGCCTGGGCACCTTTACCGGCAGTCAACTTCAAACCCTTTTAAGTACTTTCTAATAGGTGAGGCTGAACTATTGGCAACCCTTCCTTAACATAAGTAGCATTAACAAACTCAAAGGATTGGAAAAAGGATTTTGGGATATCTTTGTCAAGTTCAAGATATGGGGCATTAGTTGAGGTAGCAGCAATGATATCTTCTTCTCTTTCGATACTGATAACTTTGTTTTTGATGCTGAATTTCAACTTTTGGTGCAAAAATGATGGTACTACCCTAGCAGAATGAATCCAAGGCCTCCCCAATAGGCAATTATACGATGGAGCAATGTCCATCACATGGAAGTCAACTTTGTATGTACATAAGCCAACTTGGAATGGAATGGTGATGTTTTCCATAATGTTCCAACAAGTTTTGTCAAATGCTTATAGAATCATATAGCTATTCTAGATATAAGAAATATTAATGAGGAGCTTGTTCCAGCATGACATGGGCATTACATTTAAAGTGGACCTATTATCAATGAGCAACTTAGGCAACGTGGCGCCTTTAGAATACATGGTGATATGAAGGACTTTACAGTTTTCTCTTCCTCTATGAGAGATTTTATCATCACTTAATGATATGTAATATCAGTAGTGATGTTGCTCACTAAGAGATCCAACTATCTTACAAAACTGTCGAGAGAGACATAGGCCACATTCAAAACTTTAAGAAAGGCATTCCTACGGGCTTTAGAATTTAGCAGTGGTGTTAACATAGATATCTTGCGAGGTTGCTTGTTCAACTGATCGACGATGTTGTATTCACTTTCTTTGATAAACTTAAGGAATTCTGTAGCTTCTTTCTCATTCATAGCTTCTTTCTTATTCACTGGCTTCTTAGAGATGACCAAATCTGAGTTTTTGATTATAGATTTTGGTGTTTAAGGAATAGGACTAGTATTCTTTTACTGAGTTTCACTTCTTAATGCTATTGGGGCATAACATCTGCCACTCTGAGTTAGGTGACTCACTCTTGAAAAGTCCATATTCACTACTTGTTGACTAGATTCCCCGATGATTAAAGTTTTGGTTTCATAGTTCCAAGGAACTGCCTTATTGTCCTTATAAGGGAAAGGAGGTGGAAGTTGAATGATCATCTTTGGCATAGGCTGAATAGGGGCAAGTTTGGCTCTCGGTTAATTTTCGTACAAGATCAATGGCCTTTCAACCCCATAAAGAGGATTGCCCTCTTCTTCTTCTACAGTATTGACAGATGGTGTTGCATTTATAGACTCCATATATGGGGTTTACTTTTCTTTATTGAATTCGATGCTACCTTCATTCATTATCCTTTGAACCATAGTGTGAAACTCTTTTCATGTTTGAAGAGTATGGTCATAAATAGTATAGAAATCACAGAAATAATCAATTCTTTTCTCTGTCTTCTCAACTGCATTAAATAGCTTAGCTTGAACTAAGATTTGCTAAGCTAAATTCTTTGCGTTCTAACTTCTTCTATGTTCTATACAATCTTATAGTTTTCTTCAATGACCATTCTTTTTAGTCTAACTCAGCACAAGTTTGAGATGAAAAAGCTTTCGTGTAAGTTTTTGATTGCTGTCTAGCCTTTATTTTTCTTTTCCTTTTATCTTTGTAGATATTTTTTTCTACTCAATTCATTTTTCATGGCCTCATCGATCATTCCACAGAGTATGACTACATTTGCAAAGCGCGTCGGGAAGCTTTTCACTATTTTTTTGTAATAAAGGGCTTGCAGTGTGCCAATGAATCTAATAGTCATTTTTTTATCAATAAAGGATAAATCTGGGTAGCCTTCTCCATCCATCTAGAAGCATACTGCCTAAAACTTTCATTAGTTCTCTTTTTCATGCCCATAAGAGACTGATAACTTGAGATCCGATCATCCATATGGCTTTCTTCATCCGTGGCATTAATAGATGGATTGACATGTTCATCCTACTCCTCATAAAACTTAATCTCAGATTAATCTATCATCCCTTAGACTATTTCCAAGAATGATAGGCACTGTTGCAAATTGTGTCCTTGACTACAATGGCAAAAGGATGTTTTAGTGGTATTTTTTCTTTGATTTTAATCATCTGTTACTAATTTAGCTTTCATGAAAGCTTGCTAGACTTTGCTTATTAGGGTTTTGACTTTTCTTATGCTTCTTTTAACCCAATGACTCTTTTTATTGATTAACACATTCACTTTCAGTTTGACATGATTAGGGAGTAGATTGGTTCTAACATTTAGTCTAGGCCCTTGTTCGACCTTGATCACTCATTTTTCTAGTAGATGCTACACCTTTCTTTTAAATTAAATGCAGTTCTCAATGGAGTGGCCTTGCGCTCTAGCGTGGTATTCACAATAAGCATTCTCATCATACTATCTGGGTTACAGTGGTGTCCTTGGGTTTAAAAATACTAGGGCCACTAGTTTACCTGCCAATAAGCAAAAGTAAATCTTTTTATAGAAGTAGGGGAGTGGTTAAAAGTGTTATCTTTCTCGAGGTGCTTGTTAATTGTTTGAAGCTATCGTGCTATTCATGTTGTGCGATTGTGCAGTTTGCATTGCATTTTGAGCAAGATATGGCTTCAAGCTCATTGCTAGAGCAAACCTGGTAGTATGAACTAGTTGTAGTGCAGGGGAGTAAGGATTAAGACTTATATTTAACATGCTCGAAAGGTACATAGGCTGTGCTGGATGCAGGCCTTGATAAAACTTAGCATGATTTTTGCCAATAATATTTACCTTCTTCTCTTAACCCTTATTTACTGTCTTCTTAGCTGACCCAGATGATTCCCAATGGATATTTTGTCGCTTTTAATGGCATTATCAATCATTTCACCGGATATAACAATACCGGTAAAATTTTTTATGGCGCTTCCTACCAGCTTTTCATAGTAAAGAGCTCGTAGGGTGCCAACAGACATGAACACCATTTCTTTTTCAATTAGAAGGGGATAAATCTGCATTGCCTTCTCTCTCCATTTATGAGCATATTACTTAAAGCTCTCAGAAGATTTTTTCTCCATGTTCATTAGAGAGAGGTGATCTGGAGCCTAATCAGACACATGGTTATACTATTCAAATAATGTGTAAAACAAATCGACCTATATTTGAATTCTTATAGGATCAAGCTCTATATACCATCAAAGAGCTGCCCTAGTTAGACTATTCTAGAAATAATGGATCAGTAGTTTTTCGTTCTTTTCAAACCTTACCAGTTTACGACCACATTGTATTTTTCAAAATCAAGCACTTTAAACTTGGGCGAGATAACAAGACTCAAAACTAGCCCTAATGATTTTGTGTTTACGATTGTAAATTTTTTACTTTCTTCAATAGCTTAAAGATGCTTTTCCAATGACTGATATTTATCCGAGTCCTTATCATTTTCTGGGGGCCTCCTTGCTTTCTATTGCTCTATTTGCTTATCGAGGTCTGGGACTATAAGCCTTGTCAGTGAAGAGCATGTGCTTTAAAATCCTTATATCAGATAAGATGCTATTGCAAGATTGATGTAAATAAATGGCTAAGTTGGTGGGACGTTTGCTACCAGAGGATGCTACTTATCCAATGCCCTTTCTTGAGCATTAACGGCTTCAATACCACCATTCAAATTGCTTTTAGGATTAGCCAATTCTTTTCTTGCCTCAACTGTGCTTGTTTGCACTTTTTATTTTAACAAATCAGATGACAGCTTAGTTAGTTCAGTAATCTAAGCTCGGAGTTTCTCATTCTTATGAAGCAGTTGCTTTTGAGACACTCTATACATGATTTTAAGTCTTTTAATGTGGGCCTAGTGATCATTTTCCATCACTTTTTAATGATTGCGAGTGTTATACCAATAGCAAACTATCAATTTCGTGTTTTAGAGCACTTTCACTTTAAATTATTATCGAATTTGGCCTTTGTGATATGTTCATGCATATGTTTAATGCAATGAGAGTAAATATGTGATCATAAAGATAAATGAATGAATAAAACTATGAAAGAATTAGGTTAGTCATGCAAATGCCAAAAGGACAATTGGATTAAGGGGTAGCTTTACCAATAGCATCTTTCAGTAAAGTAACCAAAATGTCCCGATTACATATGATTACATTTGACAATGCCTAACATGGTTACATTTCCTGATTACATGTCTAAGAAATACAAGTCTTGCTCATAGGCTCTAGTGGGCAAGATATTGCATGTCAAGGATTAGGCTACATCCATCATGTTCTCGACTTTAAACTAAGTTACCTAAATTTGCTCTGTGAGACGGCGATGATGGTCCTGATAGTTATGACGAGCGTAATCAACCACTTGAAACCATTCTTACTCTTACTATCGAAGGCTCTCACCAATAAATTAACTTGGTCTTGGGTAGCTTGAAGAAAATGCTCTAAATCTTGAATTTTGAGTGTCAGAGCTCCATTTGCAACCTAATTTGCTCTTAAATCTCGAACTCGAGCTTTAATCGTTCATTCTTTCCTCAATAAGTTGATACAAGAGCATGAGTTCTAACAAGTTTTTCCCTATTGACCCTAGCCACTTCTCTCCATTGATGTAGTTCCTTTTCAAAAGTAGTAGTTTCTATCCTTTGTTTGACCAATTACTTTCCAAGTCTTTAGGACTTACTTGCTTTGTTAAGGGCCACATAGTTTTTTTTCAAACTCTCGAGATCCTTCTTGATGCAATTTTTCTCCTTGACCGTCCTGTTCACCTCACTATCCCAGAGATAGAGGTCCATTTTTGATTAACTATTTTTCTCCTTTAATCAAGTCATCTCCTTGGCAAAAGTTGCATTTTCTTGTTCAAACTCTCACTTGAACAATTCAACCTTAGAGGGAAATTCGTTAACTGGTACTTGTGATGTCCTAATACCAGATAGAGGCATGGCATCATTAATGCGATAGATCCTCCATTCTTTATATTTTAGGGTCTGCTACTCTCTCTTCGATATCTCTTCATGTAATGAGTTTGTTTCCATGCATCAAAGGCTAGCTAGACTTTTAACTTGTAAGCGGGCTCACCATAGTCGAAATCCCAAAACTTTAGGTCTTAGACGAAAGGGATGAATTGACAGCACTAGAATTATCGAAGGACTAAAAAGGGTGTGTAGCTAGTGCTTCCCCATAATCCTACGAATGGCACATAACTATAATCTCTGCACTAATATATAATTATTTGTAGGGAAAACCAAAAGGCCTTTCAAGTTACCTTCTTCTCTTTGAGGTTTCAAAATTTCTATACCTATTGCTTTTCAGATTTGTCTTGAGGCCCTTCCTTCTTAAGTACCTTAAAGATAAGGCTAAAGTTGGGTAAGAAGTAATACGACGTCTTACTTTCTTCAAGACCAAAGTGATTGACGAGCCAAATGTGAAGGAATGATGCATATTTGATGAAATGGCCTGTACCTATTTTTTTTACAAAAATTAATAGCTCAATTAGTTTCAGTAATAATGACCAATACGGGATTGATGTTTTAGCATAAACAAGAAAAGACATTTGCAGCCGTAGCATCAACATAGCCTAATGTCTTTGGGAATATAACCAGACCATATATAGCCAAAGCATAGATATCATGGATTTTTAGAAGTCAATGATACTTGCCATTACCTCCTTCAAACTGGACCATGAGATGTATTCATTATTCCCTTTCATCTTGATGTGACTTTTAATCCAAATCTCTATTCCCCAAAGATTTGAGCTTATTTTTTCTTGAAAGTTAAAGGGTTTAAATCCTTGCAGTATATTCTATCGACTTTTACTCTCTTAATGTCGAGTAATGCAGTGTATTCATCAACAGTCGGGACCAAATCTTTGTGATTGAAAGTGAAACATCAATATGCTAGATTCCAAAACTAAGCCACCGCCCATAACAAGCCAACATCCAAATAGACTTGGAGTAAAAGAGCAATATCTCTATATCTCTTAGTGAATAATTCCCTTTTGGTGTTGTCCTAATTGGTCCATATAATCCTCAAATCTTACTAATCATTTTGATGGTACCTTATCTTGATCCTTTCATGCACTATTGAGACATGCCTCGTTTGAGGATGTTTCCATTTTCACATTATTGGCATCCTAACCATGCTTGGAATTCCTCATAAAGCTTTAGCTTCGAAGTGGATTGTTGCTCCATGACAGACACCCCTTAATAAACACTGAACCATTGACCAATTGTCCTATGGTGATGGTGATTATGATGAAATGATGCATGGTGAAAAAGAAAAGCAAAAAAGGGAATGAGTTAGTAACCAATATGAAATAATAGGCAAAAGTTAAAGAAATAAAGGAATAGCAATAAAAATATATCACAAAATTTGCCCCAAGAATAAACGGTGCGATGCCCATAGGCAGACATGATAATCATGAATGTTAAGGTATTAAACGAGTAGCATATCAGCATGTCCATAATAAAATTGCTTCTTCACGAAGTAACATGATACCTTGCGAGGGCAAGACTGACTATTTAAATGATGACATTCGTTCATGACCACCTATGTTAAGTAGATGCTAAGCCATCATTCGACAGCATGACTTATTTTGGTCAGATATAACTATTTTATGATGGCATTGCAGGTAACGACATTCACTTGTCCTTACCCATTTATTAAAAAGGATTTCATTCGATCGTAATGGCATATCCTAAAGGAATGATCATGAAAATAAAAATGACAAACGCAGGTGACAATGTTCACCTATCATCACCCACATAAAATAACCATGGTATATAGGAATAAAGGTAATAAATGTTTCCCCAAGTGCTCCTACTCTTCAGGTTATTATAGCAGCATCCGGTATGGTTTGACATGGTTTAGCTCATAAAGTTCACTACATAGGTTTAAGTTGATGCCTATTTTAATATCCGAATCGCTCTTCTGTTCGATAAAGATAACCAAGGCAGCCCAATCCAGGGCCCATCGCAAGTTTGGTGGAATGGGTTTGATTCGGCATATGTATTTCCTTATGAAATGTGAAGGGGTACTCACAAGAGGCATAGGTAATTTACATCCCAGAAAGTCTTGCAATGCTTATGAGGAGGGTTACTAACGAAGGCAGATGGCTCACCTCCTCCTAATAATTAGGATACTAACCACACCATGGTGTTTGGTGGGAATCTAGTGCAAATGCAAATGCATGGTGCGTGTTAGGGAAATAATCAAACCTTTTTGTTTTACTCCCATATTGTCATATTTATTCAAATCAATAATTATTTGGGAACAAATAATCCCTAACAATCATAGGACAAAAACATAAACAATAAAGATTAGTAGGCAAAAATAAAACAAAATTGTATCTAAATAATTATGGAGACTGAAAAACCAAGAATAAGTGAGCAATAGCTAGTTATAGGCCTAACTCTCTAGTAGGTCCCTAGCAGAGTCGCTAAGCTGTCGCCATATGCTTGACTTTAAAACTTCGAATGATCCGAAGGCCATAGCACACTCGACTTAAAAATAAATAATGGTTGATCATGGTCGTACCTTTGAGTTATCCCTTGATTAAGATTTGGATTAGGCATAGTAACATGAAGAGAAAAGAGACCATTGGGCAAATCGCTCATCCGACTAGTCTCAGATGGCCACCACGAAGTGGCCATAAACTTGGAGTCACCATCAATCATTTTGGGCTAGGCTGGATCGAATGCCTATTCAAAATAATATTTCGAGTTATGAAACTCAAAACATCAATTCTAAGGTCTATAAAGTCCAGAATTCATTGGTTAGGTTCAGAAGCTGGTTACAGACAGAGAAGGATTAGCATCCTGCCCGAAATTGGTACCTACTAACTATATCTCACTTTGGTCTTGGTTAAATCAGTTTCATTCCATTTAGTCTTTATTTAGATATATTTCCCTTTAATGCATGAAGTTTTGTAAATTCCAGTCCAAGTTTTTTTAACGACACTTAAAAGCATCAGAGATGTGAGGAACATAGGGATTTTTGTGAAAACAATGTCTGAATTGGATTTAAAATTTGGATGTTCTGTATTAGGCAATGAAGAGGTACCAACACGGAACACTGCCTTGTAAGCTTTATTGAAAAACTAATTTTAATCATGAAAGCATGATAATTATTACAAAAATAAATGAGTTAGTAAGACAGAAAAAGAAAAATATAGTAATATCATAAACAAGCAATCACAAACAAAAAAAAATGTACAAATGAGGGATGATCAAAATGTATCTTATAATTGCCTTCGATTATTGAAGAATAATCGAGATGACAGTTTTAGAGATAGGTCAAGATTTGGTGGTAATTTAAGGGTCAAAGATTATTTTAATCAAAGTAGTTTGCAACATCTAAAAGAAAATTTTGGATTTTTTTAAGTAAAGCAAGGTCAAAGTATCCCTCCGGAGAGGTGGGGTTAGAGTATCCCTAAATACAGAGTTAGATTGGATAGCATCATGTTATCTCTTTTCCCAAATTTAATTTAGGTGCATCCGAAGGCTTTAGGGGGTAGACGAGGGACTATTGGAAAGGTAACTTGATAAGGTTTAATGTAAAAATATTTCAAAAATCCTAGAAAATTACTTTCTAGGTGAAATTAATTTTTAAAGTTAGTCCAGTCTCGACACTGGTAGCATGTGCAAGTGAATGGACATGATGAACTTTGAAAAATTGTTCCAGGCTTATCCAGAATTGTTAGATCATGAATAGTACCTTTTCATAAAGTAATTTTGACAACCTTTTCAGAAAAATATTTAAAAATTTCATAAAAATCATTTAATGGGCCAAAATAGCTCAAACAAAATATCACACACTGGTTCTAGGGATTCCAAACAGTAAAGGTTCAAAAAATCATAGTTTTCTCATCCGAGATGATCCAAGGGCAGACAACACCGTTAGAGAGGTAATTTGATGCCTTTTATGGGAAAGATATTATAAAAATCAAAGAAAATATTTTGTGGTTCAAAAATAATTTTTAAAATTTGGACTTCTGTGCTGCTAGGATAAAAACAACGGATTATTTGATTTTTTGGGTAACTTGGGTCAAACTCGAATTATAGACGTTTGAACATCCATAGCGCAGGGAAAAGAATTACACAAGCATCAAAAGCTTATTCCATAATCCCAGATTATTTTGGGAAAATGAAACAACCCATTGACTATGCCATGAAGGTGTTGAACTCGAGATTAAGGCTTAGTGTTTCTCAACTAAAAAAGGGGTTTTTTTGCCTGAAAAATAGCATCTTTAAACTTGTGTCACCATGAATCTAGAGGAAATATTTATTTTATCCCTAAGATTGGAATACTAATTTCATGAAAATATTAAATCCATGCTATTCTTTATCTATTTGAGGTAGCATGAACTTAACTTAGGGATTTTTTTGAAAATCACGTTTTTTTAGGAAACAAGCAGCCATTTTAATAGAGATGTCATGAATAAAATATAGCGCATGCAACAATAAACATGGATTAAACATGCAAACATATGACGATGATATTTTGGCATGAAAGTGGGTGACAAGAATGCAAGAAAATGACACATAGGGTGCATGGAGATGATATGAGCATGTTTAAACAAAGGAGTGGATGATTGAGTTGTCAAGACAGTGTTTTTATTTCATGAGACTCCTTAAAACACAAGAAAATGTATAAACATACATAAGACATGTTAAAGTGACCACTTAAATATGAGATGGATATGCGAATATGGAAGGAACATGGCAAAAGATGCATGAATAGAGGCTGTGCAATGATAAAAATAAAGTATAATGAGTTTATATAACCAAACAACATCAAGGTGTCAAGAGGGTCATCAAGATCCGAAGACTATCACAACCAAGGCAACAATAATGCATAAGAATCTTAGGAAGGTCATGGCAACATGAAGGGCTCACTAAAATGAAGTGGATAATAAAAACAAAAAAATGTATAGAAAAGGTAAAAAATATACTGAAAAAACTTGAACTCTGTCTTCTTTCTTAAAGTAGTGGCATTAAGCTCAGTTCCTTCCTTCTTTTTGCTATTATTTAGATAAAAAAAAAAGATGAAAGGAAGAAGCTTTCTTGTAATATGGCTGTAGGTGGAGTGCTTTGAGGGTAAAAGTGTGTGAAAGGTTGAGTTTTGAAGGTTTTCTAGTGGTGGTTGTAGGGAGCTACGAGAATGCAATATGGTTAAGGGTGAAAGGCGATGGAATAGTGTTCTCGGTAACTTTGCGAAACTGAAGGTTGTTGAAGGATTTTTAGGAATGGATGGACTCTTTTTTGAGATTGATGGAGAGCCTTTTTTTTAGAAAATGGCTGAAGGTTTTTCTTTTCAAGTAGCTAGAAGTCTCCTTTATTCAATGCTCAGCCAATGCCTTTAGGAGACAAAGTGTTAGCTATATTAGCTTTGAATTAATCTTAGTTTTGATATAACTAAAACTTAAGCTTAATTAGCTTGTGTTTAA
>JBBYHO010457214.1:0-24912 GCA_038382025.1 Adansonia gregorii
ATAATAAACAAATTGTGCCTTTTATAGATATAAACAATATTAGCAATTCATTTTCTATTTGTCATATGAAATCAATTTGTAATTGACAAAGAAAACCAAAAAGATATAATTTTAAAGTTGGGTCGCAAAACATATGTTGCAAAACTTAAACCATCTAAACTACTAAAGTCCGATCCACTAATTGCTTAAATTCCAATGAACTCTTGCTACCAAAAATAATAAGCAAAGGATAAACCTTTTCTTAGTTCTAAATCAATTTTTAACTGAAAAGATACAATGCTTTCTCTTAACTTTCCATTAAACTCCCTATTGTAGTAATTTATCACAATGATTCATCTAAGAAAAAATGGGAAAAGCATAAGGTAGGAACCATTGGATGTGAAAATATAACCAACCTTCATATCTCAGCATAGAAAATTGAAGTAGAAAACTATTTAGATTCAACCTATAATATGTGAAATCATGCTTACTTAAATGATAAAGTCATGCTAAACGTCCAAATGGGCGTTAGTTCTTAAATGGAATCGAGATTTTTCATCTATAGGCATTGATGAGTCTATTTTCTTCCATTTAGCAAATTCATACTCCCAAGATAGAGAATTGTAGGCACAACTTTTGTAATATTGTATCCCGACAATGTAACAACCAAAAATATTACATAGAAATATTGAAAATATTGTGCATAATGATGGTCTCACAGATGATGTTTCATTAAATACCTACTCATCAGAACTTATTCTAACAATATATATTGCCTTGTTCATTACAATATATTCTTTAGAATCATTAATTCTATCAAACAATCCCATAATATTATTGTCTAAGTGGCCTTCTTATTATCCTTACTCAGCCACAATAAATAGTATCAATAGTAGATTCTCAAACTATCTAATCTATTTATTCTATTTAATATGAAAAATAAAAATCCAAAATTGATATTATGCGCAAAATTAATAAATTGTATAAAAGGCCTTATTTTAAAAATAGTTAATTCTTACCATGATTTCATAATTTTTGGCATAAGCAGAATAAGTCAATTTTTTTTTTTTTTGCTTTTTAGATTCATAGATCTTTTACTTTCTTTTGAGAAAAGCAGTAAATAACTGAGATCAACTAAAAGAGATAAAACATGTTTTGTCATTTGACGATGACTAAAACATTAGTAATTGGTGTTGTGACCTTGGGTTATTTTCTTTGGGTGAGAAGGTTGATAGGTTCGAGAAGAAGATGAAGGTAAATGAGCTTTAATATTTTGAACCCTTATATTATTGGTCATCAAACATTATTGTTTAGGGCCTGTAAATATCCTAAACTACACTAAAAGGGAAGTGCACAATGGGAAATGTTTTGTCTTTGATTTCCTCTATTGTTACTTGTATGGATTAGAGAGTTAAGTATAGCAATTTTAATGCCACCACTATTAAACTTAATCCTCAACTGACCAATCCAAGCAGAGCAGTCTAGGTGCTAAATGGTATATATGATAGTCGAAAATGCTAATCGTGAGTTTTTTTCTCTTCTAGCTACTAATTTATTATTTTTATCAAATATGTATGGTTCTTACCAAATTTGTTTTGATTTTTTTGCTTGGATTATTATTCATATGTTACTTTTTAACTTATTTTTTTAGGTATATGTTTTGAACCACTTAATGTGGGTGGCTTAGATGCTGCATGTCTTTTGTATAATGCTAAAATATGGCATGCAAAATGACTTATAGATCAAACTGTGCATATTTAGCTTTTTTTTATAAGAAAAGATTTATTATTTTGTAAACATATACAAAAACCTTTTCATTTTTCAGATTCTTTATCAAATTATGACGGTTTAAGAGCTTCAACAAGAATTAGAGAAAATATCAAGTTATGTAATTCGATGTGTAGACACCTCATTTTGTCTAGTCCAGTTCTTGGCATCCTAAGAGTTAGGTAAAAGATGATAAAATCAAAAAATAAAAATAAAAGCTGGGGGATGATTGCCAGGCATCGTGTTGCTGGGCACTATTAGGCGACATGATGCCTGGCGAAAAAATTTTTTTAGGAAGATCTAAAAGCTTATAGGCTGTATTAAAGAAAATATAAAAACGAGGCATCAAAAGCCACTTTTCATGGTGTCACCAAGGTTACTGAAATGAATAAACGAATCAATTTTCCATTGTTTATGACTAAGTTGAGGTAAATCGATAAGCCACAGGTACAAACAAGTTATATTGGGGCGCAAGTATTGATACAAGGCTTTTACAATGAGAAAAACTTGAATTTTCACATGTAGTATCGATACAAGATGGTTTGGTATCGATACCCAAGGTGTGGTATCGATACCTGGCATGTTTGTATCGATACAGACCTTGGCAATAGCTAAAGTTGTGATTTTTGGTAAATTGTATCGGTACATAAGCATGAGTATCGATATAAATCCATGGAATATCAATACTAGCCTCTAAGTCTCCAGACTAGATATATTTTTTGCTCTTAGTATCGATACACAACTCATTCTATCGATACTCAGGAGTAAAAAGTACCTTGCGTATCGATACAACATGTTTTGTATCGATACGCCAAGGTATTTTTACCTAGCGGTTGAGCCAATTTTTAGCCTTTGAAAACCCAATTTAAACATGTTTTTGCACCAAGGAACTATTATAAAACATTGCAAACCTTAACTATGGGTTCATTAACAGATTCTAACAAATTTTTGGAGTCTAAACAATTAATGACAAAGGTCACTTTCATGAGATATACGGGTGTAAGAGGAGTGGCAGGCATATCTCCAGTTGTAGGCTTTCATAGCCTTTCTGCCTTCTTACTCAGCATGGTAGACCAATAAGAAGAGAGTCAACTAAGCATGGTAGCTGGAGATGTCCCCTAGTGCAAAAGAAAAAAAAATCAAAAATGCCATTTCCATTATTTTCTAAAAGGAAGAGATGAACAAGAAAAAGAGAACACTGCCAGCTATCTCAAAAAAAAACTTTTAGCTATAAAAAAAGCTCTCCAGCAATTCCAAAAACCTCTCCATATATTCCCATAAATCTTCCAGTACTTCAGCTCTAAAAAGTTCACAAAAATACTATTTCATTACTTTTCACCCTCAACCAACCTCTATTCCCGTAGCTTCCTAAAACCACCACCAAAACACCTTTAAAAACTCAATCTTTCATATATTTTCATCCTCAAAACACCCCATCAGCAACCACATTACCAGAAAGCTTTTTTCTTTCACCCTTTTTATGTTAAACAATAGCAAAAGAAGGAAGGGACTGAGCTTAAAGTTACTGCTTTAAAAAAAGAGGAAAGTTCAAGATTTTGCTGGTATATTTTTTACCTTGTTCCATATATTTTTTGTTTGGATCATCCATTTCATTTTAGTAAGCGCTTCATGCTGTCTTAACCCTCCTCGTACTCTCATAGATCTTTGTTGCCTTGGTTGTGGTAGCCTTAGGATCTTAATGGCTTTCTTGACACCAGGATGTTATAGGATATATAAACTCACCATACTTTATTTTCATCATTACGCAACCTCTGTTCATGCATCATTTGTCATGGTTCTTCCATATTCACATATCCATTGCATATTTAAATGGTCACCTTGACATGTCTTAGGTATGTTTAAACATTTTTTTATGTTATAAAGAGTCTCATGAAATAAAAATACTGTCTTAACAACTCCAACATCCATTTCTTTATATAAACATTTTTATATCACCTTTATGCACCCTATTTGTCATCTTTTTGCATCTATGTCATCCATTTCCATGTCAAAATGTCATTTTTGCTTGTTTGCATATTTAACCCATGTTTATCTTTGTATGTGCTATATTTTGTTCATGATATCTCCATTAAGATGCTTGCTATTTTCTTACAATATCGATCTTTGTATGTGCTATATTTTGTTCATGATCCTTAAGTTAAGTTCATGATAAGTTCAATAGATGAAGAGTAACATGAGCTTAAGGTTTTCATCAAATTGGTCTCCCAATCTTGGAGCAAATCAACATTTCGGATATGGATTCATGGTGAAATAAGTTCATTTTTCCAAAAAAAACAAATACAAAAAGAAATCCTTCTTAGTATTAATCCTTGATCTAGAGTCTCATATTCCTTTTTATGACATGGTCAATGGGTTGTTCCGTGACCTCAAACTACTCCAGGATTGTGAAATGAACTTGTGAAGCCCGTGTTACTTTCTGTCGTGGATGTTCGAACATCCTAAACCCAGCCTATCTTCAAAAAACCAGAATATCAAATGATCCCCTTATTTTTGCTCTAGCAGTGCTATAGTTTAAATTTGAAAAATTATTTTTGAACCACAAAATATTTCTTTGATTATTCTAATATTTTTTCTTTAAAGGGTATGGAATTAGCTTTCTAACAGTGCTTTATTTACTCTCGAATCATCCCGGATGAGGGAGTTATGGTTTTTCAAACCTTTGCTGTGGGAAACCCCTAGAACTAGCATGGAATATTTTATTTGAGGCCATTGCGGCTCACCATTAATTTTTATGAAATTTCCAAATAATTTTCCCAAATTTACAAAATTCCCTTTCCCTAAAGGTATTATCTATGACCTAACAATCTCGGATAAGCTTAGAATGATTTTTTGAAATCCATAATGCCTTTTTAATTGTACACGCAGCTAGTGCTAAGATGAACCTAACTTTAAAAATTAATTCTGCCTAGAAAGTGATTTTTTGAGATTTTTGGAATATTTTTATGTTAAACCTTGTCGAGTTACTTTTCCAACGGTACCTCATTTACCCTCTGAAATCTTCAAATGCACCTAAACAAAATTCAAAAATAGAGACGACATGATGTTGTCCTCTATTTTCAACTTAATTTTTGAATCCCCTTTTTTCGAGATGCTTGGATGTCTCAAAAATGTGTCCAGTTGATTCCCCCACAATATCAACCCCTTTTAACTTGAATCAAGATTAAAATACAAACAAATAGAATTTCACATTAAAATTTTTACTGGTGGAGATACTCCAACTCCGTTACTCTAAAAGAGATACTCCAACCCCATTTTTAATTAAAAAATTCAAATTTTCTCTTTGTTCCTAAATGTTTTCCTAACTCTGGGAATATTCAAACCCCATTACTCAAAGGGGATACTCCAACCCCTTTTTTCATTAAAAATCTAAATTTTCACTTTAATCTTAACTATTTTCATAACTCTATTTTAAGGGATACTACAACCCCACCTCACCGAGGAGATACTCCAACCTCGCTTTTACCTTAAAATTTTAAAATTTTATCTCTTCCGAATGCCTTAAACTGTTTTGATGAAAATCATCTTTGTTCTTCAAATTAACACTGAATTCAGATCGGTTTCTAAAATTATCATCCCTGTTATTCTTCAATAATTGAGGGCAATTATGAGATACATTTCGATCACCCTCCATTTTTATGTTCTTTTGTTTATGATTGCTTGTTTATGATATTATTGTATTTCTCATTTTTTGCCTTACTAACTTATTTCCTTTTGTAGTGTTATTGTACATTCATATTTAAAATTTGTTTTCCAATAAAATTTATGAGGCAATTTTTCAAGTTGGTATATCTTTAATGCCTAATACAAAACATCCAATTTTTAAAATCCAATTCGGACATCATTTTCATAAAAAAATCCCTATATTCCTTACACCTCTGAGCCGCATAGGTGATCTAATTTTTCTTAATAAAAAAAGCCCCCAGAATCCAATTCGGATATCATTTTTATAAAAAAAAACCCTATGTTCCTCACACCTCTGAGGTGCATAGTTGATCTAATTTTTCTTAATAAAAAAACCCCTAGATTTACATTTTTCAAAACTTTATGCATTAAAGAAGATTATATCTAAATAAAAACCAAATGGAACCGATTTAATCGAGACCAAAATGAGATATAATTAGTAGGTACTAGTTTCAAGCGTCATGGGGATGCTAGTCCTGCCTTATGCGTAACCAACTCCCAAGCCCAACCAACGAATATTTAGACTTCGTAGACTTTAAAATTCGTATTTCAAGTTTCGTACCTTGTAATATTGTTTTCAATAGGTGTTTAATCTTGCCTAGCCTAAAATAATCGGTGGCGACTCCAAGTTTATGGCCACTTTGTGGGGGCCATCCAAGTCCTTTTGGATAAGCAACTCGTCCGACTGTCCTTATCCCTTGCATATCACCACGCCTAATCCAAATCACAATCAAAGGATAGCTCAAAGGCTCAACCATAACCAACCATTATTTAGTTTTAAGTCAAGCATGCTATGCCCTTCATATCGCCTGAAGTTTTTAAAGCTGGGCATGTGGCAACACTATGTTCTAGTTCAAATCAGTTTGTGGTAAAATTAATTGTAATGTTAATTATAGAGTCGTTCTTTATGTTTTTAAAATTAAAAGATAAGTGTATTATCAACTTGGATCTTTTTACCTTTTTATTGTTCTAGTTCTAAGTTTGCACATTTATTTATTTATGATCCCAAGAATAAGTTTCAAATAAAATCAAATGCTTTATTGGTATTGCAAAACAAGCCGTCCCCTGATTCATTTTAGTTGAGGGATTGATTCATATTTTGAATTAAGTAATTGAAATTGTCAAAGTTTTTAACATGCTAAGGGATCATTTTACTCAAAATGATTTTCCTTCTATGCGTTAGTGTTTGCTTTGTAAAAAAAAAAAAAAAAGTTATAAGTAATATATCTACTAATGGTTGGTGACATTGTAGGAAAAATCAATATGTCAAAAGATAATCTTAATATTATTGTTGAGCATAAGTATGAAAGATTAAAAAGAACCACTGAATTTACCTTTCTTTAATGGAAATGCAACACCTTTGGTTGTTCTTGAATAGTGAAATTAGATTTTCCTTAGTTACTTATAGATACATATACCTAACCTGTAGGATATTATCCATTTTAGCTTATTAGACCTAACAATTTTGTTCGTAAAGGTGCCTTGCCAGTATAAACTTAAGTTCTTGCATATATATAGATATATATATATATATATTATAATAGATGTCAAAGTCTTCTAATTTTGGATTGAAGGTGTTAGAAATTCTCTCTGTTTACATCTTGACATTTTTTTTAATTCCAACAAAGAATAGACATCACTAGGATCATAACAACTGTTAGAATTCTAAGGGTGACTAACACGGTCAAACATTTAAGCTTTCATGAGCCTAACTGGTGCTTATTTTGATTTAATTATGGACTCACAACCAATGCAGTTTGGGCATCCAAACCTTTTCATTACTTTTACATGAAATCCAAAGTGCCTCAAAGTTACTGAGGCATTGCTGATGATTAGTAGATAAAGGATTGAGATAGGTGTCATATTTTAACAAGGCTATTTAAGTTTAAGATTAAATATCTTATGGATGATTTTATAAAAAATAAGCATTTTGGTGAAGTTATTGTATGTATAAATTGTTGATTGGAATTATTGCTAATTTATTAACCTTTAGCTTGTTTTTTTTAAATCCAAGAAATTATTCTTTTTGTGGTATCCCTAAGCTAAATCAAAATTGGTGGTACCTTTGTTTTCGTAGTGATATATGCTAATGAATTCCATAAAAAGGCTTGTTGCATTCCCCTTTTTTTTTGTGGCTCTAATTTGAAAACAAATGTTTCATACCTTAGCATATTGATATCACAAAGATACCAAACAAATGAATAGATCAAATTATACATGATGTTGTTAATTAATTTTAATACACATGGTCTTTATATTTTTATTTATATATGTGTTTCATGGATGACAAATGATCGATGTTTAGTACTTTACCCAAAACAATATCAACAAAAGATGATTATCGAAGGTGTGTTTATTTTTTTTTTAAAAGGTATCATAAACTAATGAAATGCTTAAAAATAAAGTGGAGTTTATATATACATGAGACTTATTGCTCATCTTAATGTGGATCTTAAACATCGAGCACATATCAATGTTAAGATTTATAATAAAATAGAATCCATCAAATATCATTTTAAGTACATAAAAAATAGGTCCAACGAAATGAGAGATGCAATTGGAAAGGTTATTGATGCCCTACTTCTATTGGCACAGAAACTGCAATCCAAGTTGATAAAATAAAAATGTTGTTTTATTGTAGATATTATTTGGCTCATGAAGCATGTTGGTGTTGTTTGGGTTCAATGTAATCATAGAAAATCAATAATTGCTAGCTAATTCATTTAAAAGATCAATATTACATATCTTTTACTACTGGTTGGTTTAACAACTTGTTAGACAAAACTATGCATATTGAGTGGATAGAGATAAATAAAATATAACCTCATGCATAAAGTTTGACATACATTGATTTTCTCTATAATAGGCTTGGTCTTAACAAAATAAAGTATGGAAGGAAAGTGAGAAAAAAGAGATATAAGTCACCTCAGTTTTATACATTTAGCTATCTGTGCACTTTATTTTTTTGAGGTTGCATTTGAATGTTGTAAAAGGTGCAAGAGCTTTTTAGAGAAGATTATTTAAAGTTTAGTTCATATAAGCTACTTTTGCCATTATAATTTGTCAACCATGTCATTGGTAATAGATTTTTGAGAGGAGATATCAATTACAATCTTCAGGAAATATCGATTGATTATACAAAATATTTGACAAATTTTAATACAAAACTAAGAACCATTTATGATGATGTTCCCAAGTCAATTTTTGATAATGAAGGGATGATGTTTTTCTATTAACAACTATAGTAGAATAAGGAAAATGTTCCTCTAAAAAATAATTATTGCAATGGTTTAATCATTATGGAATATTATTTTGGTAGTTGCTTGATATAGTTTTGTATCATTTTTATTGTTTAACAAGAAATCAACTTATTTACGATTTAAGATACCAGTAAAAATTGATAAAATTTGAACTTGCTAAATAACACATGGGATAGAGCTAGCGAAATTAATTTGAAATGTTATGTTTAGTTTAGCATGAAACTCCAATGATTCATAGTCATTAGTTTAAGGCATTCAGGACAAGCTTTTGAGAAGTCTTAAATTCAAGCATGGTGGATGGTGATAAAAAAGTCTCTGCAAGAAAAAACAAATTTTGTTAGATAGTAATTTTAGACAAACTTTAATGGTTATGCCACATAAAACAAAGAATAAGATAGTTAATGCATCTATTAAAAGATCACTTTTGCAAAAATTTTGTAGTGTTTTCATGTTTATAGTAAACATGAGATTAAAATATAATTTTAGTGATTGAGTATCTATGTTAGAAATGTAATTATTTGCTAGGTGGATCTTAATGTAAGTGATAGTAAAGTTAAAACCTTTTGAGCATGATTGTGATGCTTTAGAACATGGATAAAAGTACTTTTTGTTTTGTAAAATTAGTCTCTTGTTTGTTCATTTCATTAAGTTTATTTACACAAATTTAACAAGAAATAAAATGATTGTTGATTTTTTTGTTTATGTACTTTATTGATCCTCTTAATGATATTTTTGATTCGATAAATAGTTAAGATTTGGATAATGATATCGAGTGACGTAGGACGTATTATAATTTTAATTTTATTGTGAATTTTGTTGGTGATGAATGTATGGTAATATTTTAAAGCCTCCACAATTTTAAATTCACCAAATTTTTTTAAGATAGCAAACCATGAGCTACATTTTAAGCTAGGTTGTCTTGTAATATTACCTAGGAATTTAAACCAATTTTTAAGATTATATAATAATACTAGATTATTGATCACATAATTAGTTTTTGTTGATCACATAATTCATATTATTAAAGCTCTGATCCTCATTGGTAATTATATTAAGAAAACAGTTTTTTATTCTCAAAGTAGGTTTTATTATTAAAGATCATAAATGACCTTTACGATTATCGTATTCGATGATAATTAATAAAAGTTAAAGTCAAACTCTTAAATTTATTGATCTTTATTTGTTCAAATCTCTTTTCACACATTGTCAATTATACATTGCTTTCTCTCAAGTAACAAATTCTCATAACTTGAAATTTATTACGAATATGTTGATTGTAAGTTAAACCATTGAACAAATTCTAAAATCTTTGATAACTGGCTAATAGTTTATTTCTTCTTTTTTACTTTTTCTTAGATTGTACTTTGTTTTGCTCCATTTTTGTTCTCTGTCTTATTACTGATATATTTTTGTGGCCTATCATAATTTTTTGAGCCTTGCATGAATTTTTTTTTTGATACTACATTATCTCTCTTTTTTTCTTTTGTTTTTCTTTTCAATTATTTGAATAAGATTTGCTTCGTTATCTTTTACTAAAGTATAACTCTTTATATATTCAATTCATGTAAAATATATATGTAATATATATAAATTCTAATATTCTTATTAAATTGTTTTTACTTCATTCTAATGCTTTTTTCTTTTCATGTCTTAATTCATTCATGTAGTTACTATAATTTATTAGCATTTATCTTAAAAAATAATGATTTTAGTTGTAAGGATTTGAGATTTAACACGGCTTAGTGCAGAAAAAAATTTTATAAAATGTTGCTCTGTAAATTGTAGACCAAAAGGTTTATTGCTTCCAGTTCATTCATTTTTCATTTTTATTTGCTTTTCCCATCATTCTCATTAAGCAACTTATTATGTTTTTATTGTGCATCTAATATATAAAGAGAAAAAATTCAAGCTTCGATAAAAAAAAATTTTTTAGATCAATATTAAAAGAAGAATGTTTAAATAATTTTTTTTTGTTTGTAAAAATAATCTTTAATGTTATCTTTGCCAAATCTATCATTTATATAAACAAAGATTGTTGAGTTATTTGATCTTTTGGAATCATACCCTCTGCATTATTTTGGGTTACAAAACAATTTTCATGCTCTCTAACTATAGCACGAACAATTTTATTTTAACAGGTATCTTTTTATTTTCTTTTCTTATTTTTTTTGTGTTCTTATATACTAAGTTATGTCGTCGAGGCACACACAAGAGGCAAATTTAAAGTTATCAACAATTGAAATCTTTAATCACAATATGAAATATTTGTGGAACCTTTAATTGAGATATTGGATTTATTTAATCTTTTATCATATTTTTATCTTTTCAACACATTTTGCCCTAAAAAAATTAGTGGCAAACCTTTATATGTTGCATTATAGGATAAACATGCAGGTTTGCTTAATCAAAAGAAAATGTTGAACAGCAATCCAAATATCATTATTGTTTTTGTTGGCATGACTTGATTTAAATGATGATAAGAATTAATTTTCTACACTAATTATTTGACTCTATGCTTTTTTAATCTTAGTAAGCCTATTCTTTTGAACTCTTTAGCTATTAGAAACTAATATTGTTAGTATCCAATTGCTTAAAAAAGTGTCTAATCGATAATTTATGAATACTAATGTTTTTGCATTTATAGTATGCATATCAGCTTGCTGAATGAAATCTATTTGTTTTACAATAGATATATTTTAATTTAGTCAATAGTAATGCTAAAGTTATTTACTATGATATTGTAGAATTTTAAGATATAATATTGTTTAAGAGTTTAATAATATGTCTTTTCAATTTTTTGCAAATTTGAGGCTTATCCATTGAACGAGCAAGTGTTAGATAGCACGCCATTTGCAGACCTATACTAAATGACTTAAATGAAAATGGGTTGACTATTAAGAAGTGATTGAGAAATAATCTAATGAGATCAAAGGTTAAGTTAATTCTTGCAGTGAATGCTTAAAAATGGTTAAAATAATAAATAAAAAAAATTATTGTACCACCATAGAGAGAAAATATCAAAACTTAGATAAGAATCAAATAATAAATTCCTTGAATTTTTATTTTCCCTTTTGAATTCCTTTTTTTGTTATGCTCCCTTAATCATTGATATTTCTACTTTTATTTGTTATGCTAATTTATTTTAGATGTTCTTTTATTTGATTAAAAAATTATTATAATGGTTTAAGATGACACCCGTGATGCAGATTTCATTACTTTTAGATAGGTTATTAAAGAATTCATAAATATGATGATCTTACAATTAACAATGGCAAAAGATCTCGAAAAACTGATATTAACTAGATGTATCAAAGAACTTATAAAATTAAAGATAATTTTTGAAATTTATTTGATAAAACAGGTTATGGAGAATATCATTTTAATTTTTTGCAACTAACAAAGTATTTATTATTCATAACAAATAAAGCTCTTCTATTACTATTATTGTATACTCTTCTTCACTGATGCTATGTATGGAAGATAACTAACTCGACATGATGTCTACGCATAGAGACCAAAATTAGTTACTAATATTGTCTTAATCTCAGTGATACGTTCCAAAAAGAATATCATGCAAAGAAAAAAGGCATCAGGTTTTTTCTCTCATGCTCAATTAATATTTCTGATTTTATTTTAATTCTTTAGATTTTTTTCTCACACCTTTATCATTTCCAGCATTATGAACCATCATCATACTTGGTAAAAAAAAATATTGAGATTGAATGGGGTGTGACATAAAAAAGACTTGAAAAAAATATATATTTCCAAGTTTCCTGATCTCTGTCAACCAAAATTTTTTAGTCTTTATTGCATTTTTTTTGTAGTGCCTATTGCTATTTCGTAATGATCAAATACACAAGATTCTCATTGTTATTATAGCACATATTAAAGAGAATAATGGTGATGAAACCAGCCACTAAAAAAACTAAAATCTATTTTCGATAACGTTTGATGCCTTTTAGCGAATGCTATTGCTCATTTCAACAATGAAATCAATTTAAAGAAAAATATATTCTTATTGCATAGTTGTAGAATTATGCTGCACATTTATTTCATGGTTTAAAATACTAAATAATTATTGGTTTTAATATTTTTTTTCTCTTTTATAAGGTAAAAACAAGAATAAAGATCAATTCTTTGCACTGCTAGAGTTAAACATACACAAAAAACATTTACCATGGTTATAACTTTTGGTTTCTCAAATTTTTGCTAACATGTTATGAAGAATGCCAAACATATGCTTTGGTTATTATGTTTGGTATATCATTATGATATTTATTTTTTTATGTTTGATGAACAAATGCTTCATTAATGCTTAGAGTTTTTTTATGTTTGTTGTTATATATCCAATTTAAGAGATAAAAATGATCATTTCTCATTCTAAAAACACATTTTTTTTGTGATAAATTGATATATCAAAGGTGAAAATGTATTTTTGATATTAGCCTATTTTTGAATTTTTTTGTTGTGATGTTTATATACTTGCAATTGTTGTAACATATTTAAATTCTTTTAGATAAATATTTATGTTCCATTGAAACTTTTTGTTATGATGTTTCTAATTATAATTCTTTTAAAAATTCATTAACAACATATTTCAAACTTTATATTGAAGGATTTAAATATTTGAAATATTTTTTATTAAAACAATTTTCAAGGCATATAAAAAGTACACAACATTTTTATTAAACTTCCATCATAATTGGGCTAACATATAGTAAATGAGTTCTAAATAATTATATAATTTATTTCTTTAGGGATTATATTGATATTTTATTCATATTTTTGCCTTTTAATAGAATGTAATTAAATTATCATTTAAATTGATGTGATTTATGTAACTTTAAATTTAGCTTACATTTATTTTATATTTCATTAAGTTTTTTATATTTAATTTGGAAACTAATATATTAATTGTATATATACAATGACAAATAAAATCAAATGAATATAGTTTTAAAAAAAATGATAAGCTTCAAAGCTTAATGCAAACACTTTATGCCTACAATCCAAACCCAAATTGACTAAAAAAAAACAAGTCCATTCTTATGTTTTAGATTTACAAACAAAACTTTAAAAAAAATAAGAATGAATTAGACAGCCTTAATGCGAAATAACTATTATGGTGCTTCAAAGATCCTTTCATCTTTCGATTATGCCTCTAAAATAAATTTGCCACCCACAGTCAACAAACTACTTAATCTATGTCGAAGATGAATTAATAGGAGCATAACTACATAAGTACGAATCGTAACTTAGATGATGAATTTGAGTTTTTTAAAGTTTTACTTAATTCGCAGTTGAGGATAATTTGCTAGTGAGTGACATAAATATGTCTCCCCCTTGCTTTCTTTCAAATTATTATTTATTTCTTTTGAACTCTTTATTGATAATTTATGCATGCGAAACTTTATACTGAAAATACAAAATGTATAGTTACCGTTTGAATAACCAAACTATTCTTACACCAAATTTTTGTGATTATTACCCTTAAATCAAATGTATTTACTTAAGGCTTACATGTAAACTTATATTTTTCTTTAGTGATTCACAATTGTTTTTCTCTATTTTGGTTTGCTTTTTAATATGCATGGCTGTTGGATCATTTCATTCATGAATGTTGTCTTCTAGAGTGAATGTGTTTTCTATTCTATCTGGTACATTTTTCAATTGCTCATATTTTTTGGATGTCCGTTTAGTTTTAGTTTTAATTAAATCTAAAGCTTTGTTTTTGGAATATGTATTTAGTTATACTAATATTTCAAAGATTATTTGATAACAGCAAGAAAAAAAAATCTTTTTTAGATATAATTTTTGATTCATTAATTTAACAATTGTCGTGAAAATCATTGGCATTTATGTTCGATTGCAAACTATTGCCACCATATTTTGTGAAGAAATATAGAAAAAGTTTTTTACGTTACAATTATTTATGCATTAGAGCCATTAGGAAGTTTGTATAAAATAAAACTTATTAAAAGATATTACATGTTATGGTTGATAAATGATTGGTCAAAATTTGCCTAGGGCTTAATCTCTATGAATTAGAGATTTTGCCATTTTCAGATTTGATTTTGATAAAACTTTTGGTATGACATTTATGACATCTGTGAAAATTGTTAATAGTAATTAGTTTATTGAACAAACTACGTATTTGTTACTTTTTTAGAAAATACATCGTTTTATTTTTACTTATAACTTCTTTTCATTTATTTACTTTAACAATAGCATTAAACAAAAAGCATTGAGACCAATTGTCAAAGATGCAACATCAATCATCATCTAATGCGATTGTCACAAATCATGCCAACTAACTTGGTCCATCCATAATGAAACATTAATCTCAAAAAAGATAGCCATGAACAAAACTATAATAGATGCAAATGTTGAACAAATTCAAATACTTAATCCTCAGTTTCCATACACCACTGTGTAGTAGTTTCATTTTAGTTACATAGCTTTGCCATAGAATGTAGCATATTCCAAGATTTTTTTATCAATTATTGCTTGCCATACAACATTTATTTTCTTAATTCTTTGTGAGAAAAAAATATGACCAGTCAAAAATATTTGCAATGCTCATACCATGATATTCCTAGTAAGTTGGAAAGATTTCGAAAAAAAAATGCTTTAAAATTAGAAATCAATGTGTTTTTCAACAAAATTGATAAAGATGTTTGACTATGAAAATCATGTCACAAAGATTAAAAAAGATATAATACCTTCAGCTAAAAATCTTTGTTTTCTGTAGCCTATTTTATTACAAATGCCATTGATGGTTATTTTTCATAAACTTTTAAAATTGCTATCTTGAACTTATCATTGTATAGGAAATACGAGATTTTGAATATTTTTTAAAATGATTCATTCATAAAATGTATAGTTTTTAATGTTATGACTTTCTTGTTAATTATAACGGGCACAAAATTAAACTTTAGCCATTGTAAATTATATTGCTTTTGATATTTACAAGATGGGATGATTGTGCTTTTATGCTGACATATGAAATTCATGTTTTTAGGGGTGAGTATTTAGTCAAATGTCGAATCAAATCAAGTAAAAAATAATTGGATTAGTCGAGTTGATGAGTTGTATATTATCAGTAAAATTCAATTTGAAGTTTTACCGAATTGAGTCGAGTGCAAAAAATTGAACCAAGCCAAGTCAAATAAATTTGTTTAAGTTAAAATAAAATTTTAATTATATTTATGCATGTTAAAACAAATCCTGTTATATATTAGAAAAAAACATTTATATTCTTAAAAAAAATGTTATTAATTTTAATAATAATATTTTTGGTAATTAATTACGTATCATCAAACCAAAAATATGTAGTAATATCTTATGGTGGCTTGTAGGAATATTTAGTGTAGCATAACTATAAATTAAAGAGTGAGAAAGCAAACAAAGTGAAATTAAAATTTAAAAAAAAAAAACTAAAAAAAGCCATCCACCATTTAAAGGGAAAAAATATAGTAAAACTTATGAAAAAGATTTGAGGTAGCATAAGTGAGGAAGCCTAATAGCTTTATTTATAAATTTGTTATGTTTAATAAAAGAACAAAGTGGTGGGTGGTGTTAATGCTAGAGAGATAAATATCTGAAAATTAAAAAAAAAAAAAGAGAAAAAGGTTGTTTTACAAAAGATATGAAGTTTCCAATAAAAGTGCAATGTGAGGGTGAGATTTTAATTTGCAGAACCTCATAACAAAGGTGCTTCATTATTAAAAGACCCACTCATCTTTTCAAGAGGAAAAAGGTGATATTCAAAATTATTCGATTTTTGATTAACTTGAATTACATATTTCAAAGCTTAGCTAAACTATAAAACTCAAATTTTTTATTCAAGTTAATTTGAGTAACTTGAATATTCGAATAACTCAAACTATTGAATTCAAAGTTCAAAATTTAAATCGATTTTTACAAATCAAACCAAATTTTGCTCATCCCTAAATGTTGTTATTGAGAAAATAATATAGATGATCAAAATATCATGCTTAGACATTGCATAAAAATGCTTGATATGCCCATTATATTATTGTTGTAGTGATTACAAGTTGTTACTATTTTGAGATAAATGAGTTGGCATTGCGCAAACAAGAAATGAACTTTCCCATAATATAGCGTGAGTATTTTTTCTACTACCTTTAAATTTTAAATATGCATGGTATTTTTTAAAATAATATTTGATGATATAATCAACTTAATTAATTAAATCATTCTAATGACAAAGTTTGTTTTATTTTTTAGAAATTAACCATAAAAAATTATATATTTATGTTAATCAAAATAAATTAAAATTTGAAAAATTTGAAATATAACATAAATATACTTATCATAAAACATATTTATGATATATATGTGTAATATTATAAAATAATTATAAACATGTTATCTATGATATAATATATGTATCTATATAATCGTAATAGTATAGAATATATATAGATATTATTACTAAATATTTATATATTATAACATCGTAACATATTGTATATTATAATATCAATAGTTATATAAATACATATAATTAAATACATAATATTTATATAAATATTTAATAAATATTGTATATCAATAATAATTATAATAGCATATGATAAAATATAATATTATAATACAAGAAGAAATCCACTTATATTAGTATAATTATATTAGTTTTAACCATTAACATAACTTTTTATATGATTAATATTTTAACAAACTGATTGCTAATTTAATAATATAATTATACTCATATTAATACAAATTTTGAATTAATTCAATGTGCCAATCATATTAATTGAAAATATTATTTTTCAGTATATAATTTTTTATAGCAAATAAATGATTAGATATTTTGTAATTTACTCAAAACTCAACATGCTATCCAAGTAGAAAATGAAATACTATAGTTAGATTAAATAAATACAAATTATGTAAAGAATTAAGAAATTTTGCAAGATTAATTTAGTTTTAAACTAGTGCTAACTGTATCTCTAGTATTATAATATATAATGCTATGATAGTATATGTACGTAATATCAATAGTATTATAAACCTGCAATGTAATACTATAAATATTATTAATATATTATATTATATAATGTATTATTATAATATTTTGTATTTAATTAATATATAATATGTGATATAATCTAATACTAAATAGTATATAATATAATCTATTGTATTAATAACTACTATATCATGGATCTATTTATAATATATGATTAAAGAAAATTATGTTATATATTTTATATAAATATATTATTAATAATCTAACTTTATAAAGTCACTTTGTACTTAATGTTACTATATAAATATCAATTTGTTATTGCTTAATTACATTATTAATAAATTTATTTCACATTTAGTGTATGTAATACATAGTATATTCATAACATACACGGATATTATAACTTAATAACTAATATAATTATTCTATGCATATCATGGAGTTCTACAATGAACTAATAATAATTTATTTTTATTATATATAATATATGTATATATTAACAATGTATGATTTGCTTAGTATATACAATTAAAGGTTTGTATATATCATTAAGATATTATCAAAATATAAGATATAATATGACACTATTAAATAAAGTGTTATATAAATTATAATTTTGTATGACTATTAATAATAGGTATACTAGCAATATATCATTAAATTTTCCTAAACTACAAGGAAGCTTAAACAAATAAACTACACCATTTATTCAATTTCCCTTAAAGAACTAAATTACATCGTTTTCATTTTCTTTAACAAGCCTTATTATACTTTTATTTCTTTGTCATTTTAAGGGTTTTAACTTCAAACCTTTTTCTTCTTCTGATCTTTTAAGTGACGGGGGTTGTAGGGTTGTAGTAAGAGCGAGCTTTGGTAATGTCCTTTAGAAGCTAAGGCTTCTGATTTATCTCTCTTTTTTTGGCTTTTCTACTTTATTTTTATTTAATTTTTTAATCTTTGATTTATTACTCATGTGGATTAGTTGAGAAGTAAGTTCATTTGTAATAATTAAAAAGACTTAAATTTTTTTATTAAATGGCTTGCATTATGTTGATTGGTGTTAAAAATCAAATTTTTAAAGAAAATATTTTGATTTTTCTTGTTTTTCAATCCTAAATTTTCTTTTATTAAATTTATATTTCAATTTGTCAGCAATATGTTGATCTTGAAGGATAAGATTTATTATACCTCTTTGCTTGTTTAGATTTGGGTTTTCTTTTTGCTTGATTTTGTACATTTTTTGTATATTTAAATTTGAATCTAAGTTACCAAAAAAAAAAAAAAGAATCTATTAATTGATTAAGATTATAGTAATGGTGTATATGTTAATGATGGTTTAGATGATTATAGCAAATCAAAATTGTTACAAATTCATCATTTAAATTATGAAGGAAAACTAAAAAAAATGCAAGAGAATGAGAAGTTATTTATCACTTTTGGTTTCAAAGGATTGAAAAATGAGGTTAAAATCCATAGATGCATATATCATCCAGAAAGAAGACTAAATTTTGCTAAGATCAAGGATAACTCTCGTTTTTTGCTATAATAGACATAGTCAGAGTAATGGTCAATTTAATATCTTAAACACTAGCATCTTTGATAGTGGGTGGCTATTATCTTATCATTTATTTAGCATATGTATCTTTTAATAATATTATAGAATTTTAGTAATTTTAAATAGGTCATATTCACTTCATTCATAAATTTGTCGTACATTGATTTTTTTAGGTATTTTCAAAAAAATCTTTGAAAATTAAATAATGTTATTTTGTAAAGATATAGATTTATCTATTTGCCCACCTCTATGTTCTTGCACAAATTTAATGACCATAAGCTTTACTGATGGTATGGTTTTTATTATGGCAAATACATTGTTTCTTAAACTTTTACTTAATGAGAAAATCCTGCACATAAAATGTCATGCACATATTTTGAATTTTGTTATGAAAGATGGACTAATTATAATTAAAGATACAATTAAGAAAATCGTGATAGCATAGTATTTTGGCTTGCTACTTTTCTAAACTAGAAAAGTTTAAAGATATGGCTCATTAAGCAAAAGTGGTATGTACTTAAAAGTTAAGTATTGATTGGAAAATTAGGTGGAACTTAACTTATTTGATGCCTTAAATTGCTGTGAGTATAAAAATTCTTTTGAGGTTAAAACTTAGGGATAAAAAAAATATATTGTTGTCTCTAGTGAGAAAGATCAAGAGATAAATTGTCATCGAAATGTTTTTAGAGGTAAATATCCTAAAATTAATTATTTTTTGTTTAAATTTTCAAATTTGAAGTGCATTGATGTGCTTTAGTGTGATGTAATTAATTTAATGGCAAGGAACATGTTTAAAAAGTTTGAGAAATACTAGAGTATTCTCATGTTAGTTATGGTAGTTTTACTAGATTCTAGGTATAAAATGAAAGTGGTGGAGTACTATTTCCCTGAAATTTATTGCGATGATGTAGTCTTCGAAATTGAATAAGTTAAAAAATTACATGCTTTTTGCATTTTAGCATTAACAATTTCTATCTAAGAATCAAGTATATGCTTCTTAGAAAAAGATTTTTTTTCAAGTTGGTTGCATGTTTAAATTTTTCTCCTACTAGTGTCCATGTGAAGTTTAAATTGAACTATTATTTGGATGAGCCATTTTAGTCATGGACACAAGTTTTTTTATATTTTTAATTGACGAAAGACAAATGGGATAAAGAATCCTATTTTACAAATGATTACTAAAGATTTTCTTGCCTTTTATATTTTTAGAATTGTATCCAAGTTAACCTTTAGCACTACTAGAAAATGGTAACTAACTGTCAAAGTAGACTTTATCCAAACACATAAGAGGCATTGATATGCTCTAAAAATTGGTTTAAGAATGAAATACAAGGTACATAATATACTAGTAATACTTCCATTTTCATTTTTTTTAAATAAAATCCATTATATTTCATCTCAAGAGTTAAATCAATCTTTATGTTTTTTTCTTATACAATATCTAATGTAGTTGGAAATTTAGTTGGCACATGTTCTATTGAGAAATAGTTGATACATTAAGTTTTATGATTGTTTTTAGTTTATGAAACAAGTGCTTCTAGTTAATGGAATTAGTTCTTTGTATTATTAACTTATTATTTTTTGTATTTTGGAATTGTTATTTTATTGTCTAAGTTGTTATATCTATATTTTAGAACTTATTTGTTTGTTATTAATTATAAAGGTGTTCATGGGCTGTATTAAGCCTAAGCATAGTATTAACATTATACGTGCTTGCCTAAACCTGGCTTATTTTGAAATATGGGCATCAAATTTAGTCTAAACCTGCCCCTATTTGCAAATGGATAGTCCAAACCTATTTAAGCAATGCCCTTATTATATTTTTTTTAAAAAATATTTTTTAAAATTTAATTCATGCCAAAAGTTTTAGTAATGTGGGTCAAATACCGACAGAAAGCACAAAGAAAGATCCTTAGTTTTTGAATTATGGTTGGAAGGTTAGTAGTCTCATTGCTATGTACTTTGTAGAATCTTATATTATGTTCCATGAATATGTATATGTTTCTTCTTCATATATATATATATATATTAAAAAAAATTTTAAATATAAATAACATAATTTATTTTTTAATGTTTATATTATAATATTATATATGCATTTTTTATATGATAAAAATTACATAATATAATAAATACAAAATTAACATCTATAATATAAACAAAAAAGGGTTGGGCTAGGCTAGAGTCTAGCCTTGAATGTTGGAGCCAAAGCTTGCCCTATTTTTTAAGAGGGTCTCACTTTTTTGCTCGAGCTTATTTTTCGAGTTTAATATTTTTGTCTAAACCTTCTTAAATATTGGACAAGGCTTCAAGCTCGTGTGAGTAGTTTGCCGCATGGATACCTCTAGTTAATTATGAGTGATTTTTTTAAATTAAATTACTTTTGTCTGGTTTTTATATTTTTCTTTAAAAAGTTGATTTACAAAATTTAGATTTTTTTAGTTGATTAGGATATTTGGTGAATAATGTTATTCAAGTCAAACTCAAATACTAATGTTTGGATAATAAACATATTTAAAATTTAGGTATTTATGTAGTTTCGAATATTACAAAAAAGGAGATATTTGATAGCTATCATCCCTAGTAGCTCACATTTCCTCTCTTTTTGTCTAATAGGTTTAGGTAAGTATTTTTGTTGTGGTTTGCACTTTGCTTTCATTTGTGTTTTTATCATTCATGCATTCAAGCTCTTTTATTTTAGTCATCTTTCTGTTCTTTATTTTTTGTCTTAGTTTATGATTTATTATTCGCAATTTGTGGTAAATTTTTGGATTCGTTTAGTACTTTTTGTGTTACTATTTCACTTATTAAATTTGGTTTTTGCATTGGCATCTGATTTCCTTTTACTTTTTGTTCTTTTATTTTAA
Source organism: Adansonia gregorii (assembly GCA_038382025.1). Lineage (NCBI taxonomy): Eukaryota > Viridiplantae > Streptophyta > Magnoliopsida > Malvales > Malvaceae > Adansonia > Adansonia gregorii. Next base: position 22,129 of record JBBYHO010457214.1, read on the forward strand.
TGGAAGATATCTAATTATCCAATGGCTGTGTTTTATATGTTTGTTTTATTCATGATTGAGTTGGATGCATTTATATTTTTTGATTTTGTTAATTAGCTTTGGTTTAAGGAGCTAAAAAAGGTTGATTTTTGTTTTGTTTGTTCATCTTTTGAGTATATGTTTAGAAAATTGGCAAGGATAGGTGTATTCAAATATTTTATTTTCTTTATCTCTTCAAAATCCATTTCCATTGCATATCATTTCACAAATGGCATTGAACTGCATCTTCAATAACTTGACAACTAGTGTGGCATCCTCTTTTTAGTTCGCTACCCTTGTAGATATCTAATTTTATCTGAACCTCCAAAATCAATTCTCTTAAGACATATGGTCATCAAAGATATCTTTTTTCCATATCCCCAGAGTTATAAAGAAGCCAAAGACTAATCTGAACAAGTAAAGGTGATCGGAAAGCTTAATAAGGCATTTTCATTCAAAATATGTTACAACTATTGATACTAAACCTTTTATGTATCGATACTTAGACTCCCAATGATCAAAATTTCAAAAAATAAAGGTAGATATTGATACTTCGCAAACAAAATTAAATTGACTTTTTTGGACCTTAAAGTTTCAATATTTGCTCCTAAGTATCAATATTTTAGCTAAGGAATAAAGACTTTGGCAAGTATTCATACTAGCATCCATACTTAAAAGCAAAATTAAACACTTTATGCCTAATTTTCAAAATTCCAATGGCATTTTCCTTTCTTAATCATTCCAAGTAACTTCAGATTATGTTTTAATCATGTAAAACATTTCTAATATTTTATAATTAAAAAGTGTTCAAGTTGGAAGATTGAAAAAAAAGAGTTTTGGGGGGAAATTTGACACAATTAAAAGTAATAAGATAAAAATAGATAATAAATTTGAAAAAAAAAATTGATTGATTGGGTTAAGGTTACCTTTGTCATTTTAGTTCAAAGATTGTCATAATACTTTGGATTTTGATTTTTTAATTTGATGAAAATTAGCCCAAATATAAAAGGATAATAGGATTTTGGGCCAAAGACATGACAAATTTTAGGCCTTTCTTTTCGTTGAAAAAAAATTGGTCCAAATCAGAAAGATGTAGGAAAATGAATGGAATTTGGTAGAATTTTTAAAATTAAAGGAAGACAATGATATACTAAATAATATATTTCTTAAATCCCTACATTAAGTTACAATTTGTTATTGTATAAAGTAATAAGTAGGGGTTATATCCAAGATTGTTTTCAATTTATAAGTTTGTGATGTAAAACTCTAATCTAATATAACTAAACAAATTAAAAAATATGCATAAAAGAGATAAACTAAACTATTTTGTGGGGTTGGTTGTAGTGAGATGTAAATAAAATAAAAAAAAACATAAAATTAAAAGTAAAATTAAGGTTTAAGAAAACAAAATTTTATATCTAACAAGCAACAATAATGATGAAATTATGGTTAAGGAATTATTCACCACCTTTAAACATAACTTAGATTATCCTTAAATAGAACAAGCTCTCTATTAACCATAATTATTCAAGATTATCTTCAATCATTTCTTAAAACTATTAACCATGGATTACAACAAGCTCTTAGTTTATCATTAAATAGAACAAGCTCTCTATTTTATCCTTAGCTATTAAACAACCTAGAACAAGTTTTCTAGATTTAATTCATTGGAAGCTTTAAAGTAAGAAAGATAAGTTGATCTAAGAAATAAACTTACAAGCTTAGAGTATTTAACTTAGGTTATGTTCCACATCACAATTAACAAAAACTTAAGCATAATCATCGATCGCAAACTAGTACTAATAAATAGGAAAACAAGGAAATTACATATCAAGATTCTAATCTAGCAATAGATAATTATTAAGGTCTATTTAATTATGCACCAAAGCAAAACAAGATGAGAATCATGAACAATTATTATGTAATAACATTAGCAATTTTATAGTTATAATTTTTGAAAATTAATTACAAAGTTATATCTTGGGCTTTGAAGTTACTCATGAATAGGAAAATCAATTACTAATGAATAAGAAAATAAGACAATTATGGATTAAGATTTTTAATCTAGTAATAAATAATTATTAAGGTCTATTTAGTTGTGTACCTAAGCATATCAAGATAAGAATCACAAACAATTATATAGAATAATATAAGCAATTTCAAATTAATGATTGTAAAATAATTTAGAAAATCAATTACAAAGTTATGTCTAGGGCTTTAAAATTACCATAAACCCCTAAAAAAATTACACATGTTTGATGTAATCAATAATAGATTTATGAAAACTCCAACAAGAATAAAAGAAAAGAAAAGAAAGAAAGAATAAACTCAAAGCATAGTGGCTAGTTGTAATTTTCACCTTTTTGTTATCTTTTTTTTTCCTTTTTAGATCTCTTTGTTGTGCTCTCGGCCTTTTCTTTATTCTAAATTTTCTTCCTTTGAATGCCAAGATTAAATCTTAATTTATAATGATTGAAAAAGAACCCTAGAGAATCTTATTCAAAATAGGAAATTCAGATACCACTTTCAAGGCAAATTTGGTTTGACAAATTTTGATGCTTGCTAGACAAATGCCTGTCTATTACTTGGAATACAAGAATCCAACTTTTATCAAAGACTATAACCTTTGTAACTCCAATATCTTCTTCCATATTCATGATTCTGATATTCTAAGCTCATTAATATTCTAATTAGCATATTGTTCTTCAATCTCCAAACTAAATTTGAAATCAAAAAATAAACATAAATAACCAAAATAAATAAAAC